>JAREIS010003042.1:0-15245 GCA_030060385.1 Muscicapa striata striata | reverse complement strand
GCTCTCACAAGGCTCTCCTTGGTCCCACAGTGTCACAATGGCCCCTTGGTTCCACCAGGCCCTGCAGTGTCACAGTGGCCTCTGTGGTTCCACAGGACCCAGAGTGTCCCAATGGACTCCTTGCTTCCATGTAGCCCCACAGTGTCACAGTGGCCCCTTGGCTCTGTGGTGCCATGCTGTACACACTGTCACTCTGTTCCTCTCAGTTCCACGAGGCCCTGCAGTGTCACAATGGCCCCTTGCTCCCCCAGGGCCCTGCAGTGTCACAATCATCACAGAATCATCCAGGCTGGAAAAGACCCTTGAGAGCATCAAGTCCAACCTGTGACACAACACCACCTTGTCACCCAGACCATGGCACTCAGTGCCACATCCAGTCTTTCCTGAAACATTTCCAGGGATGGTGACTCACCCACCTCCCTGGGCAGACCAGTCCAATGCCAAATCACCCTTTTTGTGAAGAATATTTCCTAATATCCAGCCAAAACACCCCCTGGTGCAGCTTAAGGCTATGTCCTCTTGTCCTGTCACCATTCCCTGGGAAAAGAGCCTGACCCCCACCTGGCTGCACCCTCCTGTCAGGCAGTTGTAGAGAGTGATGAGATCTCCTCTGAGCCTCCTCTTTTCCAGGATAAACATCCCAAACTCCCTCAACCACTCCTCACAGCACTTGTGTTCCAGACCCCTCACCAGCCTTGTTGCCCTTCTCTGGACATGCTCCAGCCCCTCCACATCCTGCCTAAATTGGGGGCCCAGAACTGGACACAGCACTCGAGGTTCTGCCCAACCAGTGCAAAGCACAGGAGAAGAATCACTGCCCTGGTCCTGCTGGCCACACCATTCCTGATCCACTGGAGTCCCAAGTGTTGGATGAGGGAAATGCTGGGGAGGAGGTAAGGACAAAGTGTTATTGATTTTCAGCCTTGATGTGTCATGATTTTCATATTTATTCAGACTGTATTACAAGGTGTTGGGCATCATTATGAATTGGATCATATTGGTATCAATCTAGAAACAAACAAAAAAAAAAATCATTTCTCTCTGTGTTGTTTTCAGTATAGTATTCTCACTCTGAATACACTTTTGAAATCTTTCTAATTAACCACAAAAGAATTGAAAATTTAAATCATTCCCAAGGGCTTTTTTTGTTTGAGTGTTTTGAAAAAATATTTATGAACCTTTGTCACTGAATTTCTAAACTGAAAAGCTCAAAAAAGAGGCCTCTAAAGTAGAAAAATTCATCAGCAGCCTCAGACTGGCTGAGGATCTATCCTGATCAGAGCAGGAATGAACAGAAATGGGCACAGCTTTGTGGCTGCCCCAGCTCTGGGATGGGCCCTGGGCCTGGAGCAGGAGCAGCTCTGCAGGGCCCCAAGGCCGGGGCTGTTGTGCTGGCCTGGGCAGATGGGATGGCAGCAGGGGCTGCAGAGCTCTCAGGAGCTCAGGGAGAGGGGAGCAGGGCACACAGGGAGCCTCCTTTTGCCTTGGCCAAGCCCCTTGCCCATGGCTGGGGCTGAGTCCTGTCTGAGCTGCAGCTGCTGCTGTGCCCTTGCCAGGGGCTGAGGCCGTGGGGCCACTGCCCAGAGCCCCTGCCCTGAGCAGAGCTGTGGGGCCAGAGCCGGCTGGGCTGTGCTGGGGAGAGGCCCTTGGTGCTGCACAGAGCTCAGGGCAGCTGGCACAGCTTGCAGGGAGCTGGGCTGGCCTGAGAGAGCCTGCCAGAGAAACCAGCAGTGTCCATCTCAGCCTGGCTGAGCGTGCAGGGGCAGGACTCAGCCCAGGCCTTGTGGGGCAGGGCCAGCGCCTGTGGAAGGCATTGGAAACAGGCAAGTGGGCGAGAGAAGAGGCTGCTCTGTGCCCTTGGTGGCATGCACAGAGCAGGGAGGGGGCCCAGCACATTTGTCACTGACAGCCTCTGTCCCCAGCTGTTGCCAGCCCTGGCTGCTCAGCCCAGGTTTGCCCTGGCTGAGTTTGGCTGTGGCCCAGCTCCATCCTCCTGCAGGGCTCAGGGCCTGTTCCCGGCCATGGCCAGCCCTGCCCGGTCTCTCTGCTGGCCCAGAGCCCGGCAGAGCCCGGGGCAGGGCTGTCAGTGCAGGCCCACAGGTGCCACGGGCTGTGCAGGAGCTGGCAGAGGCTGCCCAGCAGGGAGGCCATGGGGCACAGAGCCCCAGGGCTGCTGTGGCACCACGGCACTGGGGCCGTTCCCACCTGCAATGCTCCTGTCATGGGCTGGGCCTCCACAGGGGCTGTGCCACCATGGCTGGGCCAGCAAGCTGGGAACAAAGGTCAGGGTGGCAAATTCTTCAGCAAAACCTTGTGGAGGAGGCAGTTTTGAGTGGCTCCATAGCTCAGGAATCTAAAAGAGCGAAGAAGCCACAGAGATCCTGCACAACGCAGGGGATTTAAACCTCATTGCCTTGAACTGCTTCAGACTCATTCTGGGGGACATGTTTCACCACAGCGTGGCCTGGGAAGGAAATTCTTTTCTCTTGTTTCCAAGCTGTGGCCTCCTGATATGTTGACAATTGACCCTTGGTTCATAGTGATTTCATTGGATCACAATGGTCTCCTTGGTTCCATCAGGCCCAGGTTTATCACAATTGAGCCTTCATTCCATTGTATCACAGTCCTTTCATGGATTCCATGATGCTGGGTCACAGTGGAGCCTTTGTTCATGCATTTCCATTGTGGCACAGTGGTCTCCAGCATTGCATGACGCCACGGTGCAAAACAGTGAGCACTTGATTCCATGAGTTTCCATTCCATCACAATGATCTCTTGGCTTCCATGAGGCCCTGCAGTGTCACTAGAAAGCCTTTGTTACACCTTTTTCCATTGTGTCACAAATGGTCTCCAGTGCTCGATGTTGTTCATTTGTGCAACATGAAACAATGGACATTAGCTTCCATGTGATTTCACAGTGTAACAATAGTCTCCTGGGTTCCATGAGGCCCTGCAGTGTCACTAGGGAGACTTTGATCCATATTTTCCAATGTTTCACACCAGTCTTCAGCGCTCTTTTGAGGCTGCAACAGTGGACATTCGATTCCACATGATTCCACAATGGTCTCCTAGGGTTCCATGAGGCCCCTGTTTGTAGCAATTAGGATTTGGCTCCATGAGATTCTATTTTGTCTCAATGCTGTTGTGGATTCCATGAGTCCCCAGTGTGTTTACGATTGAAACATGGTTCCCTAAAATTCCGTAGTATCACTTTTCTCTTCTGTGATTCATGAGGCTGTGCTATGTCACAATGCTTCCTCCAAAGCTGGACATGTCCCAGTGGCACCGGGTTTCCATCAGACCACGCTTTGTCACAATCACAGTGGTCTCCTTGGTTCCATCAGGCCCAGGTTTGTCACAACTGAGCCTTGGTTCTATGAGATACCCTTGTATCACAATCCTCTCTTGGATTCCATGAGGCCCCGCTGTAAAACTGTGGGCAATTGGTTCCATGAGTTCCTTTGCACTGTGTTGCAATGGAATCTTAAGCAACCAATGGTCAATTGTCAACACATCAGGCTCTCATAAAACTAAGGAGAACATTGTGACACAATGGATTCTCATGGAACCAAGGCCCCATTGCGACAAAGCGCTGCCTGATGGAAACCTGGTGCCACTGGGACATGTCCAGTCTTGGAGGAAGCAAGTGTCCATTGTGACACAGCACAGCCTTGTGAATCATAGGAGAGCACAGTGACACCATGGAATCTTGGGGAACCAAATGTTAATAGTAAACACAGCGGGGACTTACGGAAGGCAGGAGACCATTGTGATGCTGCACTTTGTCACAATGGGGCCCTGCTCTGTGAGAATCCATTTCCCCACAATCTGCTGGGTTCTAAGAGGCTCCACTGTGTCACAATGGCCCCTTGCTTCCACGGACCATGGCATGGTCCCACTTGCATCTGGGTTCAATGAGGCCATGCGTTTTCACAACTGAAACTAGTTTCCATGAGATTCCATTGTGACACAATGGTCCCCATGTTTCCATGAGGCTGTGCTGTGTCACAATGGACATTGGATTCCGCAAGAGCTGGCAATGTCCCAGTGGCACCTGTGTCTCGTGAGGCCCTGCCTTGTCACAATTGACTGTTGTTTCCATGAGATTCCATGGAATCTCCATGGAGATTTCCACAGAGCTCTCCTAGAACCCATGAGACCTTGGTCTGCCACAATGACATCTTGTTTCTAGTAACCTGGCAATACTTCTCTGGCCCTTGTGTTCCATGTGGCCCCTCTCTATCAGAATTGACCATTGGTTCCATTGCATCACAACTCTCCCTATGTTTCTATGACCTGCCCTGTGTCTCAATGGACACTGGATTCCACAAGAGCTGGCAATGTCCCAGTAGTACCTGTCTCCTATTCGGCCTCACTTCATCAAAATAAAGCCTTGGTTCCATGAGACTCCACTGTGTCACAATGTTCTCCTTGGTTTTCTGAGAACCTGATGTGTTCACAATTGACTTTTGGCTCTTTGAGATTCGATTGCATCACAGTGGTTTCCTTGGTTTCATAAAGCTCAGGTTTGTCACAATGGAGCCTTGCTTTCAGGATATTTCATTGTAACACAGTGGCCTCCACTCCATTCCATGGAGTCACAATGGTCACTTGTGTTCCATGAGGCCCTGCTGTTTTGACAATTGATACTTGGCTCCATCAGATTCCATTGCCTCACAATGTTCTCCTGGGTTCCAAGAGGTCCTGCTGTGTCACGATAGTCCCTTGCTTCCACAAGTCATGGCACAGTCCCACTTGTCCCTGGGTTCCATGAGACCGTGCCGTGTTCACAACTGACACTTGCTTCCATGAGATTCCATTGCATCACAGTGGTCCCCATGATTCCATGAGGCTGTGCTGTGTCATGATGGACACTGGATTCCACAAGAGCTGGCCATGTCCCAGGGGCACCTGTGTCCCATGAGGCCCCACTTTGTCAAAACAGAGCCTTGGATCTGTGAGATTCCAGGTTGTCCCAATGGTCTGCTGAGTTCCATGAGGCTGGGCTTTGTCGCAATGGACACTGATGTAAGGAAGGATGAATCTGGAAAATCTTACAAGTATAAAAGCTTAGATTCTGAGAATACAGAAACCACAAGCGACATAGAAATGGAAGCCGTCTCTGAGATACCAAACCTCAGTTACTAAATAACCAAAAGGCAATGGGATGGCCGGCAGAGGATAATCCCCTCCTGATTAAACAATGCCCAGTCCTGGAGAAGCAGGTCCAAAGGCCACAGAAGATCCTCCTAAGGTCCAAAGAGTAGTTTTTAGAGTTTAAAGTGTAACACAGTATGGTAATATAATGATTCCTATAGGCTTTATGTAAATGCTATAGAATTTGCAATATCCAAGTAGCACCTGGCTTCCATGAGGCCCTGCTCTGTTTGCACTTAACACTTGGTTTTCCCAGGCTGCCTTGTGTTACAGTGCTCTCTTGGGTGCCATGAGGCCCTGCTGTGTCACAATGGACACTTGCTTCCATGAGATCCCATTGTGTCACACTGCTCTCCTGGGTGCCATGAGGCCTTGCTGTGCAATAATGGAGCCTTGTTTCTACCAGGCATGGCAATGTCCCAGTGGTACCTGTGTGCCATGAGGCCCCATATGGTAAAATTACAGCCCTGGGCTGACTACTGACCCCTGTTTCCTTGAGATTCCTTTGCACCACAATGGTCTCCTTTGTTTCAGGAGGTCATACTGTGAAATAGCGGACACTTGAATCCATGAGTTTCCATTCCATCAAAATGGTCTCTTGGATTCCATGAGGCCCTGCAGTGTCACTAGAAAGCCTTTGTTCCACCTTTTTCCATTGTGTCACAAATGGTCTCCAGTGCTCGATGTTGTTCATTTGCGCAACATGAAACAATGGACATTAGATTCCATGTGATTCCACAGCGTAACAATGGTCCCCTGGGTTCCATAAGGCCCCTATTTGTAGCAATTAGGACTCAGTTCCATGAGATTCGATTAAGTCACAATGGTCTCTTGCCTTCCATGAGTCCCTACTGTGTTTACAATTGTCGCTTGGTTCCCCAAGATTCCCTGGTGTCATTGTACTCTCCTGTGATTCACGAGGCTGTGTTGTGTCACAATAAACTCTTGCTTCCTCCAAGGCTGGACATGTCCCAGTGGCACTGGGTTTCCATCAGGATACGCTTTGTCACAATGTGGCCTTGGTTCCATGAGAATCCACAATACCATTGTGTTTTCTTTAGTTTTATAGAGCCTGAAGTGTTGACAATTGACCCTTGGTTCCTTGAGATTCCATTGCATCACAGTGGCCTCCTTGGTTCCATCAGGCCCGGGTTTGTCACAACAGATCCTTGGTTCCATGCGTTTCCATCACAGCACAATGGCATTCAGCATTCCATGAGGTCTCGCTGTAAAACAGTGGGCACTTGGTTCCATGAGTTTCCATTCCATCAGGATGATCTCTTGCATTCCATGAGGCCCTGCAGTGTCACAGTGGAGCCTTTGTTCCATGTGTTCCCATTGTGACACAATGGTTGCCAGCACTCTGTGAGGCTGTGCCGTGAAACTGTGGGCACTTTGTTCCATGAGATTGAGATTCCATGTTGTCACTCTCAGCAAAATCCATAAACGCCAGAGGGTTATGTCCAAAAAGGAGACAGAACACACCTTCAACTTTATTTCAATAACGGGAGAAAGTTCACTGGAGCACACTCCCATAGGGTTTTCTCTCTCAAGGTTTCAGAGGGCGCAGTCTCTTTTATCCTAAATTCACAGCCGCATGTTGCCCTCTTCCTTTCCCCATTGGCCAAGGTACTAGGAAGGCACAGCCTTCCCAAATCGCCTGCCCCATATCCCCCTTGAACCTGGCATTTCCCCCCTAAGTTCAGAAGTTCGGCCTTGTGCAGGCCCCTGTTTCAGGAGCCAAGCTGTCTGGGCCCGGTAACAAACCTGCTGCCCAAAGTCAGTAGAAATGTTACAACCCATTTCAAAGACCTTAAACACCCATCCCTTCACCCATCAAATGATTTGTAAAGACATTAGCACACATCTTTCCTCTCACATTGATGTTTCCTATGATGGTGACAGTCTATTAAATCCAGCCTTTGGCCTGACCTCTCTGCTGTTGTAGTTCCATGGACAGAGGTTTTTGTCTCTTCCCCCTTCCATGGCCAGGCTGTGTTCAGCCATCTCCAGGACAGCAGGGCCCCACCCAACGTCAGTGTGTCCTGGGAAGACAAAAACCATCGCTCCAAATGTCTCCCTCTCCTCCTTCTTCCCAGGCATTTGGGCCTGCCAGTGGCGTTTGCTGCTGGGTGACACAGGAAAAAGGAGACCATATTGACACTGATGGGCATATAGAACCAAACATCCATTGTGACACTAAAGAACCTCACAGAACCAAGGGTCCATGGCGTCACAACAGGGCCTTGTGGAACCAAGGGAGTCCAAAGGCCTAAAACTATTCTTGAGTGGTTCTGCCTTGGGAACAGAAACTTCCTTGGTGGCAGCTTGGGTTTGGCACATGCTAAGGAAGGTGTCTGTTTGTAATGGGGAAACTCAAGAGTTTTAGATTGCTTCAGAAAAAGAAAAGGAAGAAAACCCATGTTTGCCTGAGTGCAGTCAGTTCTACAACCAAAGCATGTCCCAGGTTGGTGAGGACAGACAGGATGGGGTTGGGGGATGTGAAGCAAGGTTGTCCACACTGGGTCAGACCTCAAGACAGAGCTTCTCTGAGCAGGCCAGACCTCCTGAGGAGAGACCCTGTGTCAATATCAATCACAGAACTCTGCAATCAACTCTGCTCTAAAGAGAAATAGTAATAAAAGACATGCTTTAAAATAGAAACACTTATTTCTAAGAAGCTCTTTGAAATATTTCTCCATAACTGTAGAAAAAACTTCCTAATGAACTGCACCAGACCAGAGGGAAATCAAGGCAGAGCCATGATTTTGTCAGGATTTTCTTGATCCCAATGAGCCCCATGCTGCATTAGGTGTTGAGTCCTTGAACCTCAGGGCCTGAGAGGAGTCCAAGTCAGAAGAAAAACCCAAAATGAGATCCATCCCCAACACAGGCTCCTCATGGACTCTTTGGGGAGAGTACTGGAGGCCATGATTGAGCAAAAACCTCTCAGAGAGTCAGAGAGGAAAGGAAAAAGGAAAGTACCATAATAAATGGAAGTACCTTGAAGCAGTTGAGCCTCACTGAGTGTTGTTACTGAGAAAGGTTCTCAAGAGACTAATTAAAGCAGATAATTGGAGGCCATGATTGCACAAAGCTCTCAGACACTCCAACACAAAAGCAGAACCCAAAGTCCTTGGAAAAACCTGCAGTCCCTGGGAGCATGAAGGAGCCCCCCAGGGCCATTTGTGACCAAGGCTCCCCAGGGACTGGTCCCAGCAGATCCCTGAGGCCACTGGGATGTGAGGGGATGCTGAGGGCAGGACAAGGGGTGACAATGCCCAGCCTTGCTGGGGCTGTGCCAGGAGGCCCCAGTGGCTCAGGACAAGGTGTCTCCTCACAGCCCTTGGTGGCACAGACCCTGCTGTGGCCCAGGGCACCAAGACTTGCCTTCTCTTTGTCCCCACCTGTCATCTCTGCCTCCAGTTCTCTGTCTGATTGAGGCTTGGAGACACTTTCTCACTTGTGTTTCTCAGTGAGACCCATTAAAACGTCAAGAAACTTTGGAGTTTGATTCTCACTTGGAGTTCTTGAGAGGTTTCCTTACAAATCATGGCTCTGCCTTGATTTCCCTCTGGTCTAGTGCTGTTCATCAGGAAGTTTTTCAACTCTACTTATGGAGAAATATGTCAAAGAGCTTCTAAGCAGTACGCATTTCTATTTTAAAGACTATTTTTTACTGCTGATCTCTTTGAAGAGAGGTTATTGCAGCATTCTGTGGTTGATATTGATCCAGGGTCTCTTCTCAGGAGGTTTGGCCTGCTCAGAGAAGCTGTGCCTTGAGGTCTGACCCTGTGTGGGCAGCCTTGCTCCACATTCCCCGACCTCATCCTGTCTGTCCTCACTCACTGGGACTTGATTAGGGTGGAGAACTGGCTGCATTCAGAAAAAGAGATATTTCTCCTTTATTTTTTTGCTTATTTTTGAAGCAATCTAAAACTCCTGAGTTTCCCCGTTACAAACACACTCCTCAGGTGTGTGCCAGCCCAAGATGCCACCAGAAACACTGCAGAGCTGCCCTGGGCCAGCTGTGAGGGTGGATCATCATCCCAACCTGCACTGGGCCACCACAAGGGGCTGTGGCCATGGACACTGCACTGACCCCACTGCTGGGTTTGGGTGCCACGGCAACCGTGAGAAGTTCAAGTTTCCTTGGAAACACTGGGGAGGACTGGGAAATACTGGGAACCCTGGTAACCCTGTGGAAGACACTGGGATATAGTTGGAGCGATACTTGAGTGGACTGGGCCATACTGGAAAACAGTGGGAACTCAATGGGAGACACTGGGATACACTGGGTGTGATACTGGGGAGGACTGGGACAACCGGGAAATACGGGGAATGCTGGAGGTGGGGGGAATCTGGGGGGACTGGGATGGACTGTGGGGGTGCACAGAGACACATTGGGACATACTGGGACATACTGGGAGTGATACTGAAAAATACTGGGGCAAACTGGGGATACTGTGAGTGAAACTGGGGGATACTGGGACAAACTGGGAACACTGTGGGGAAGACTGGGAGACAATGGGGCATACTATGGATGACACTGGAAGAAACTGGAAGGGAATAGGAATGAACTCAGGTTTATTGGGAGGGACTGGGGTGTACTCAGAGGGCCTGTAGGGGCACTGGAATTGTGCTGGGCTCTATTGGGGAGGAACTGGTCTTTACTGGGAGGGACTACAGGGGCACTGGAAATGTATTTGGCTGTACTAGGGAATAACCGAGCTGGCCTGGGAGGGACTGGAGGGGTTGAATGGGCTGCTCCTGCCTCCGCCCATCACTGCCCGCAGCCAATCATCGGCGGGGATGGGGGACTCAAGGGTGGTGCCTGGGGTCGGTGCCATCTTTTCTTTTTGCCTACAACTCCCATCATGCCCCACAGCCCAATTTAGCCCCATTGGAGCTGGGACTACAACACCCGTCATGCCCCGTGCCCCACAGAACCCCTGGTATCCGCCTTCCACATGTCCCATAAGTGTCCCCCAGACCCTCCAGGATTCATAAGTGCCCCCTCAGCGCCCATTTGGGACCACCTCAAAAGCATCCACAAATCCTCTGAATACTCCAAACCTCATGGATGCCCTTTACAGCCACTTGTGGGAATTCATCTCCTCTTATCCCCGGCAGCTTCAGAGTCCCTCATAACACATTTCCGCTCCTAAAACTCCTGCCGTGCCCCGCACCCTAAAGAGCCCAGTTAGAGCTCCCCAGGCTGCCCCAAGTGCTCCCGAACCATATACGTTCCCCCCTGAGGACCTCCAGTCACAGCTCTGATGCAAAAGTGCCCCCCAAGTGCTTTCCCGGACCCCAAAACACCCAATTCGAGCCACTTCCGGGACTACAGCTCCCATCATGCTCCACTGTTCCTGTAAAGCGCCATTCCAGCCTTGACTTCATGTCCCGTCATGCACTGCGCCACACCGAGAGACATTGCAGCTGTGCCAAGAACTCCCGTGATGCTTTGCGGTTCCATTGAACCAAATTTTTCCTGCACCTACAACTCCCATCATATCCCAACCCAGAGAGACCCGCGAGAGCACCCAAGTTCCTTCTTGGACCCCAAAGGGCCCGAGATTCCCCTTCCTGACTTCCAGGTGCCCCCCTGCAATTCCAGCTGCCACTTCGATGCCCAGATTTTCTCTCAGGATCCATAAGTACTACTTCAGTACCCTCTCAATGCCCCTAAGTGTCCTTCTGACCCTCAACTTCCTTCCAAATTCTATCCCCAGACCCAAAACAGCCCCAAATGTTCCCCAGAAATGTCTCCATGTACCCCAAAGTGGCCCTTTTTGACATGTGTGAGAAAATGATTAAAAAGAATACAAAAGGACTAATAAAAAGACTAATTAGCATGAAAAGGAAGAAATCAATAGCCAATAGTGGTCAATTAATTAATGAAGCAATGACCAATAATTTTTTTGGCTGCTAAAAATGTATGATTATTTTAATACTAATATTAAAAAAAAGTAATAAAAATAAAAATATTATAAATATTAAAAATACATATATAACTTTAAAAAAAAAATCTACTTGAAATATAAAGAAAATCCAGTAATTTTCTTTAATGTTTTAGGATGTCACTCCGAAAAGGTGGGTGATGTCAGACGTGGTGAGGTTGGGGTGGAAGAGCAGGTTGTCCAAATAGGGCCAGCCCTCAAGGAGCTCATTCTTCTCTGTGCCCAGGCCTCTTAAGGAGACATCCAGCATCAACACCACCAGGGCAATGCTTCTGGGAGCACTGATTCAGGGAGGGGGATCCCAGGATAAAAGAACATCCCTGTCCAAGGGAGGGCTGTGACTGTGACCCCTGAGTTGTGTTTCATTGTGTAGTTTGTTGAGAATTGTGGGCCAGACAAGTGTATAAGTGGAAGATCTTTGTACCAAGTTACTGCCAGGTGAAGCTCCGGAGCTGGGATAAGGTTAAAAGGCACTAAGAGGAAAAGAATTTTCAGTATGGGGGCAAGTGAAAGCAAAGGGGCTCCTAAAGGTAGTCCTTTAGCATGTGTTTTGGCATATTGGAAAGAGCTGGTGGATCATAAGAATACAGAAACTAAAAGAGAGCTTATTAAGTTGTGCGCACAGTGGTGGCCACTTTATAAACTTGAGGAAGGGGCGAAGTGGCCCCCATCAGGAATGTTGGACTATAACACTTTGGTACAGCTGATGCTTTTCCTTAGGCGTGAGCAGAAGTGGCATGAAGTTACTTATGCTGACATGTTTTTCACCATTAGGAATCACCCTGAGTGGCAAAGGGCTTGTGGAATTAGACCACCCTCTGACCCTTTAGTGTTGGCTCTCAAGAAAGATAATAAAGATAATAGAGAAAAACACAAGAAGTGTTGCAGCACATAAATAAAAAAAATCAATAAATCAATAAAGCAAAGGTGTACATATCCTAACAAAGTATATTGTATGAAAACTCAAGAAGAAGAGACAAAAAAATTAAACCACCCCCAACTCCAGAAACACAAGCGCCAACCTGACTGTATCCACCCTATTTTATGTTATGCTATTTTATGTTTATGCTATTAAACAAAATTCCTCTCAAACTCCTTCTGAATTTCTCCACCAGGTGAGAGAAGCACTGCGTCGACACACCACCCTGGATCCTGAATCTGATGAGGGAATACAACAGTTGGTAAACTTGTTTTTAGGGCAATCTACAAGTGACATCAGGTGAAAGCTCCAGAAGATGTGAGGCCCAGCAAGTCAGAACTTGGAGACTTTGCTAAATGAGGCGTGGAGAGTTTCCAGCAATTGAGAAGAGGGGTGTAAACCAGAGACAAAGAAACTAGTAGCAGTAATACAGAAAATGTAAAAAGGCGACTGGCAGACCTGAAAAAGCATATTTTTGCAAACCATTGAAGTATAAATGGGGAAAAGAGTAAGGAATTCATTGGTTTTTGTATATGCCTAATGCTCCATTTGCACTTTTGGGCAGGGATATGCTAGAGCAGCTGGAAGCAAAGATAATATTTAAAAATGGGGAAATTAGTTTGGAGGTAAAAGATCAACAATATATGCAATTGTTAAGCTTAATGCTAATAACAAAAAAATTGAAATTGAAAATGAAGAAGAAATTATTAAGAAAATAAAAGATCAGGTGTTTCCTGGAGTGTGGGCCTCTAATATACCAGGGAGGGCAAAGAATTTTCCACTAGTACAAATCCGGCTTAAAGAAGGAGAACAATCAGTAAGGGTCAAACAATATCCCTTGAAAAGGGAAGACAGAGAAGGAATTAGCCCAATCATTGAAAACTTTTTGCAAATAGGACTATTAAAAGAGTGTCAATCCGATTTTAATGCTGCTATTTTGCCTCTGAAAAAGCCTGATGGATCATACAGGTTAGTACAAGATTTAAGAGCTGTTAATAAGATAACTTAAGATTTATACCAAGTGGTTGCTAACCCCTACACTTTGTTAACTCCTTTAACACGTGAACTAACCTGGTTTACTGTTTTAGATTTGAAGGATGCTTTCTTTTGCCTCCCTCTCCATGAAGCCAGCCAGAAAATTTTTGCATTTGAATGGGAGAATCCCAAAACTGGACGTAAAACTCAGCTCACATGGTGTGTACTACCCCAGGGGTTCAAGAACTCCCCTACCATATTTGGAGAACAGCTGGCAAAGGATCTGGAGCCTTGGGAACCCCCACCAGGAGAAGGACAGCTGCTTCCATATGTGGATGACTTCTTAATAGCCACCCAGACCCAGGAGGCGTGTGTGGATTGGACGGTAAGCCTCCTAAACTTTTTGGGCCTGCAGGGGTATTGGGTATCCCAAAAGAAAGCCCAGATGGTGAAACAAACAGTGATTTACCTGGGCTATGAAGTGAGTGCTGGACAAAGGACCGTGGGGCAAGACTGTAAGGAAGCAATATGCCAAACCCCAAAACCCCAGACAGTAAAAGAACTGAGAACCTTTCTAGGCATGACGGAGTGGTGCAGACTGTGGATTTATAACTATGGATTGTTCGTTAAACCCCTGTATGCCTTTATCAGGGAAGGGAGCAGGGATCTTCAGTGGACAGCAGAAGCAACACGAGCCTTCAACCAACTAAAGAAGGCTCTTATGTCAGCTCCAGCCCTGGGACTTCCAGATCAGGAGTATGGGAAAACCAGTGATCCACGACTACCTGGAGACCATTGAAGCCACCTACTCCAGTCGCCCGGATCTGAAGGACATCGCTCGAGGATGCTGAGAGCTGGTTCACTGATGGGAGCAGCTATATCATCAGTGGAAAAAGACATGCTGGGTATGCAGTTACCACCAGCAGAGAGGTAATAGAGTCTGGACCATTGCCAACAAATACCTCTGCACAAAAAGCTGAAATAATCGCTTTAACCCAGGCCTTAGAGCTGGCAAAAGGAAAAGAAATCAACATTTATACAGACTCAAGGGATGCATTTGGAGTGGTTCATGCACATGGAGCTATTTGGAAAGAAAGAGAACTGCTAAACTCACAAGGGAAAAATATTAAACATGCACAAGAAATACTAAAACTATTAGATGCAGTTCAGTTACCTGAAAAGGTAGCTATTATGCACATCAAGGAACACCAAAAAGTGAGCTCAGAATTGGAAGAAGGAAATATGCTGGCGGACAGAGAGGCAAAAGATGCAGCCAAAGGTGAGGTACCCAATGAAATAGTCGAGGCAGCATTAATTCCAGATGGAAAGATGTCTATTGTAGGTAAGCCAGTATATAACAAAAAGGATAAAAAACTTATTAAGGAAGAAGAAGCAATTTATAACCAGGAAAGGGTGGGCTGTAACCAAAGAAGGAAAAGTTGTAGTACCTTCTTACTTGTTGTGGTAACTAGTGCTAAAAGAACATGAGAAAAATTGGGGAATGGACACCCTATACAATTATTTAAAGGATAGAATTCTGGCTAGAAAATTACAAGGCACAGTAACACAAGTAACTCGTCAGTGTGGTCTTTGCCTCCGAACTAATCCTATAAACTTTCCAAAGCCTGAAGTTGGATAAATTGGGAAAGGTTGTGGACCTGGGCAGCAATAGAAAAATTGATTTTACGGAATTGCCCAGGAAAGAGGGGTATTGTTACCTATTAGTGTTAACAGATACCTTTTCAGGATGGCCAGAAGCCTTCCCTACCCGGACAGCTAAGGCACGAGAGGTGACCAAGGCATTGTTACAAGAAATAATACCACGTTTTGGAGTCCCAGAGAGAAATTGGAAAATATGTGGCTGGGGCCCAAAGCAGAGAGTTAGATGGGCCAGTACATGATGTACAACCTGGGGATTATGTATATGTTAAGCCTTTTGCAGAGAAGACTTTGGAACTACAGTGGGAAGGAGCATTGCAGGTACTCCTCACCACCTTCACGGCAGTCAAGATCAAAGAACAGAAGGCTTGGAACCATCACTCCCGAGTGAAGAAGGCTCCTGAAGAAATTTGGAAAATTGCACCAGGCGATGGAGACCTGAAGCTGAAATTCACCAAGAACAGCGAGTAATGGACTTATAGTTATCATGGACATAATGCGAACAGTTGTGACCCTTGTGGTCATTGCCATGATAATAATAAGAGTCAAAGCAACACCACACCAGTACAATG
>JAREIS010003035.1:0-22222 GCA_030060385.1 Muscicapa striata striata | reverse complement strand
AAAGCCATTGTAACATGGAAAGAGGAAAGTGACTGGCAAACACTAGAGGGATATGAGAGTGAATCACCTCAAATGGTAGAGCTATGAGCTGTAGCTATGGCTTTTCAACATTTTCCTCACACTCCTCTAAACGTGGTAGCGGATTCTGCATATGTAGCCAATATCACTCAAAGATTAGACCGAGCACTGTTAAAGGAAGTTGATAATGAACAGCTATTTAACCATTGCAGATGGGGGTAAACCCTCGTGGATTGCGTGCTTTGCAAATCTGGCAAACTGATGTAACACATATGTCTGAATTTGGCGGTTTAAAGTATGTACAATGTCTCAATTGACACATTCTCATCAGCAATATGGACCACAGTACACACAGCAGAAAAGGGTCGGGGTGCCATTGCACATTGGCGGTCTGCCTTTGCTGCTTTAGGTATTTCCCATGTCATAACAACTGATAATGGTCCTGCATACATTTCACAGAAAACAAGAAATTTCTTACTGCTCTGGGGAGTGTCACACTGCACTGGCATTTCAAAAATAGCAACAGCACAAGCCATTGTGGAGAGAGCACATGGCACCTTAAAAATTACACTTGAAAAACAAAACAGAGGAATGTGTGGTGAGACCCCACAGAGCAGGATAGCAAAAGCTGTTTACACACTAAATCATTTGAAAGTAATAGAAAACTCCAAGAACCAAGTTATTTTAAATCACTTCCTATCATTACAATCATCTGGTGATGAACAGTTACCTAAACCCAAGGTGATGGTGGGAGACCTTGACACCAATAAGTGGTCCATGGAATCTCATCACCTGCAGACGGGGTATGCGTGTGTAACCACAGACACAAGTACGCATTGGGTGCCTGCCAGATGTGTTCGTCCTGCAGAGAGCCACAGACAGCGTCCTGCTGAGAGCTCCTCGATGGACGTGGGGAGCAAGATACAGAATGACACCATCCTCCTGAAGGCTCCTCGATGGATGTGGTGGAGCAAGATGCAGAACATTAATTGGAACAATTTACTCACCTACCTAACAGAATTACAGGACATTGAAATAACAGAGTTGTTTGTTTACAAAATACTTTCCCATTTACAAATTGTCTGTTTTGCTAAGTTGGAATTTTGCACAGTTCTAAAGTGGAATGTTTTATTAAGTTATAATTCTAAAAGAAGAGGTGTAAAGTTTTACAGTTATAGAGTTAAGTTACAATTTTATTTTCAAGCAGTTAAATTGTGACATGTAAAACCAGAGGGTAGTAAATTTACTCAGTTGCTCATGAACATATGCAATGCAGCTTCAGATGCATGGAACTCATCACCATCTAAGAAAGCCAAATTTATTAAGCTAGGTAAAAGCCTCATTCAAATTGACCTTATGCTGTCTATGGCATCTTGCATGCAAAAGGGCGCTTACAGGTAACATAACTGAGAACAAGCTGCATATTTGCATTTTGAATTTTTTTTCAAATTAATAAAAAAGAAACAGGGAATTGTCACAGTACAAGATGGCTTGTTGCTGGGCAATTCATTTGGCCATACATGGGAGAAGCAGCCTGGTCTGATAGACAGGCCTCTAGGGAATAATGACAGATCAGATTTGGAACCAGACAAGGATTTTACCCAATGAGTTCCAGCCTAAGCTGCAGAAGCTATTGGTCAGAGAGCTGAGTAGCCTAAACTTTCAACCAATCATAAGTGAACATTAAGATGAGTATTTAAGGCGAAGTTGAGAACAATAAAGCGCTTTTTGTTGCATGGATCAGAGAGTGCTGTGTCTCTGTCTTGGACTTGGCACCAGTTGACGTTACGCTACGCTGCTGAACTTTAGCTAGATTTTAGGGCTTTTTACTCTAAGGCACTTACAGTATATTCTTACTTAAAACTAAAACTTCTACTTCCTATCTATGTGTAATGGTTTTGAAAGCAAAACTAGTGAGAGACTCCAAGTCAGAAACAAAATTTAATAGGAAAAAAGAGAAAAATAAAATGCATGCAATAGTACAAAAGAAAAACCACTGACAGAGTCAGAATACAACGTAACACCTTGCTAGTTGGTGTGGTGGTAGCAATCCACATGAAGTGGTCTTGTTGAAGCATTATTCCTGTGGCACAAGAACAGTTTGAAGGATGTTTTTCAAATTGCACAGCCTTGCAAAGTGCCTTGCAAGGTTTCTCAGATCAGATTTCTTATCATTTACCAAGCCATAGGTTGCATGCTGGGGGAGCTGGGGCCGTACTGGTGGTACTGGTGGTGCTGGGAGCTCACCTGTCTGGGGACCAGAGGGACTCAGGTGAACGTGTGTGCTCCCCCCAGGGACCCCCAGCCCAGTGTCACTCTGTCCCTGAATGGCTGCTCCCAGCATTCCCAATAAAGCTTCCCAGTTCACCTGGTCCTGTTTATTTGGGTTCAGTGGGGAAGGAGGTGGAGGGACCCCACAGGGAGAGCTATGATTCGTTGGGGCAGAACAGGCCCCAGCAGAGAATGGGAATGGGGACTCCCAGGAAAGGTCGTGTCTCCCCCTTCTCACCTTGCTCTGGGGGGCCGTGGGAGGAACCTGAACCCCAATTGGCACCACGCCCACCCCAAAGGTTCTGGGCCCTCCCTAAGTCTCAAGGGGAATTTGGGAAGGGGGCACGTGGGGGGTGCCCAGGCCGGGCCAAGAGCCCAGCACTGCCCTAGCCTGACCTGCCCCCGCTCCATCCCAGCTCCTCCCATGAGATGTGATGTTGTCGGGAAAACAGGGGGGCCCAGTGTGGCGCTGGCCCAGGGGGAGCAGGAGAAGGGATGAAGGATGAGGAGGACTGAGGAAGAAGCAGGAGAAGGGCCAGAAAGAACAGGAAGCAGGACTAGAAAGGAGGAGGAGTAGGACCCCTACCAATGCAATTTGGGGGTCCCACCCCCCCCCACTCTTTTGGGGTCCTAGCTCCTCTTTTGCCCTGCTCTTCCACCACTTCCACACTTCCCCCAAATCTACCATCACCATCCCACATGGTTTTGGGGGCTCCAGGCCCCTTCTCCTTACTCTGGAGGTCCCATACTCCCTATCTCACAGTTAAGGCATCTCATTGCCACTTTTTCCTGGGAGGAATGCATGAAGTCTGGGATTTTTGGGGTGCAGTTTTGGAGGGGGACAGCTCTGTTTGGCTTTCCCCTCCCTGTTGGGGCCTTTCAGCTGCCCCTGACACCCTGGGGGTGCTGGGATTTCCCTCCTGGGGACAAGGACGTTCATTCCCTTCCAGGAGCCCAATGCCCGGCTGGGGCTCCAGGGCAGGGGGTCCTTGAGCAGCTGCCCCAGAACCTCCGCCAGGGTCTCCCAGCGCAGCCGGAGCCGCTCGGCCTGGGGTCCCCAAAGCCCTCAGCAAGCCCCAAGTGCCTCCCAGGAACCCTCAACTCCTCAAACCCAGCATCCCCCAGTTACACCCCCAGGAACGGACACAGACCGAGTGTGTCCGCATCTAAGAAAGGACTACAACTGACTTTTTCTTCTGTTTTTCGTCAGTAATTTTAATAATTACTGTTGTTTTCTACTTGTGCTGTGAGTTAGAGTAGTAAAGAGCTGTTACTTTTACCTCCTTATCTCCGCCTTGAGTCCTTGATTTGAAACAATTATAACACTCGGAGGGGGGTGAAATTGATTTCTCTATTTCAAAGGGGAACTTCTGCCGTTTTTTGGCAGAACCCTGTCCTAAAACCAGGACAAGGGTGTTACAGTGTTCACAGATGGCTCTGGGAGAACAGGAAAAGTCATTGTAACATGGAAAGAGGAAAGTGACTGGCAAACACTAGAGGGATATCACCTCAAATGGTAGAGCTACGAGCTGTAGCTATGGCTTTTCAACATTTTCCTCACACTCCTCTAAACGTGGTCGCAGATTCTGCATATGTAGCCAATATCACTCAAAGATTAGACCAAGCACTGTTAAAGGAAGTTGATAATGAACAGATATTTAACCATTGCAGATGGGGGTAAACCCTCGAGGATTGCGTGCTTCGCAAATCTGGCAAACTGATGTAACACATATGTCTGAATTTGGCGGTTTAAAGTATGCACAATGTCTCAATTGACACATTCTCATCAGCAATATGGACCACAGTACACACAGAGAAAAGGGTCAGGATGCCATTGCACATTGGCAATCTGCCTTTGCTGCTTCAAGTTTTCCCTATCATCAAAACCGATAATGGTCCTGCATACGTTTCACAAAAAACAAGACATTTCTTACAGCTCTGGAGTGTCACACCGCACTGGCACTGCAAAAGTAGCAACAGGACAAGCCATCGTGGAGAGAGCACATGGCACCTTAAAAATCACACCTGAAAAACAAAACAGAGGAATGTGTGGTGAGACCCCACAGAGCAGGATAGCAAAAGCTGTCTACACACTAAATCATTTGAAAGTAATAGAAAACTCCAAGAACCAAGTTATTTTAAATCACTTCCTATCATTACAATCATCTGTTGATGAACAGTTACCTAAACCCAAGGTGATGGTGGGAGACCTTGACACCAATAAGGGGTCCATGGAATCCCATCACCTGCAGACGGGGGTATGCGTGTGTAACCACGGACACAGGCACGCATTGGGTGCCTGCCAGATGTGTTCATCCTGCACAGAACCACAGACAGCGTCCTGCTCAGAGCTCCTCGATGGACATGGGGAGCAAGATACAGAATGACACCATCCTCCTGAAGGCTCCTCGATGGATGTGATGGAGCAAGATGCAGAACATTAATTGGAACAATTTACTCACCTACATAACAGAATTACAGGACATTGAAATAACAGAGTTGTTTGTTTACAAAATACTTTCCCATTTACAAATTGTCTGGTTTGCTAAGTTGGAATTTTGCACAGTTCTAAAGTGGAATGTTTTATTAAGTTATAATTCTAAAAGAAGAGGTGTAAAGTTTTACAGTTATAGAGTTAAGTTACAATTTTATTTTCAAGCAGTTAAATTGTGACATGTAAAACCAGAGGGTAGTAAATTTACTCAGTTGCTCATGAACATATGCAATGCAGCTTCAGATGCATGGAACTCATCACCATCTAAGAAAGCCAAATTTATTAAGCTAGGTAAAAGCCTCATTCAAATTGACCTTATGCTGTCTATGGCATCTTGCATGCAAAAGGGCGCTTACAGGTAACATAACTGAGAACAAGCTGCATATTTGCATTTTGAATTTTTTTTCAAATTAATAAAAAAGAAATGGGGAATTGTCACAGTACAAGATGGCTTGTTGCTGGGCAATTCATTTGGCCATACATGGGAGAAGCAGCCTGGTCTGATAGACAGGCCTCTAGGGAATAATGATAGGTCAGATTTGGAACCAGACAATGATTTTACCCAATGAGTTCCAGCCTAAGCTGCAGAAGCTATTGGTCAGAGAACTGAGGAGCCTAAACTTTCAACCAATCATAAGTGAACATTAAGATGAGTATTTAAGGCGAAGTTGAGAACAATAAAGCGCTTTTTGTTGCATGGATCATAGAGTGCTGTGTCTCTGTCTTGGACTTGGCACCAGTTGACGTTACACTACGCTGCTGAACTTTAGCTAGATTTTAGGGCTTTTTACTCTAAGGCACTTATAGTATATTCTTACTTAAAACTAAAACTTCTACTTCCTATCTATGTGTAATGGTTTTGAAAGCAAAACTAGTGAGAGACTCCAATTCAGAAACAAAATTTAATAGGAAAAAAGAGAAAAATAAAATGCATGCAATAGTACAAAAGAAAAACCACTGACAGAGTCAGAATACAACGTGGCACCTTGCTAGTTGGTGTGGTGGTAGCAATCCACATGAAGTGGTCTTGTTGAAGCATTATTCCTGTGGCACAAGAACAGTTTGAAGGATGTTTTTCAAATTGCACAGCCTTGCAAAGTGCCTTGCAAGGTTTCTCAGGTCAGATTTCTTATCATTTACCAAGCCATAGGTTGCGTGCTGGGGGAGCTGGGGCCGTACTGGTGGTACTGGTGGTGCTGGGAGCTCACCTGTCTGGGAACTAGAGGGACTCAGGTGAACGTGTGTGCTCCCCCCAGGGACCCCCAGCCTGGTGACACTCTGTCCCTGAACGGCTGCTCCCAGCATTCCCAATAAAGCTTCCCAGTTCACCTGGTCCTGTTTATTTGGGTTCAGTGGGGAAGGAGGTGGAGGGACCCCACAGGGAGAGCTATGATTCGTTGGGGCAGAACAGGCCCCAGCAGAGAATGGGAATGGGGACTCCCAGGAAAGGTCGTGTCTCCCCCTTCTCACCTTGCTCTGGGGGGCCGTGGGAGGAACCTGAACCCCAATTGGCACCACTCCCACCCCTAAGGTTCTGGGCCCTCCCTAAGTCTCAAAGGGAATTTGGGAAGGGGGCACGTGGGGTGCCCAGGCCGGGCCAAGAGCCCAGCACTGCCCTAGCCTGACCTGCCCCGCTCCATCCCAGCTCCTCCCATGAGATGTGATGTTGTTGGGAAAACAGGGGGCCCAGTGTGGTGCTGGCCCAGGGGAGCAGGAGAAGGGATGAAGGATGAGGAGGACTGAGGAAGAAGCAGGAGAAGGGCCAGAAAGAATAGGAAGCAGGACTAGAAAGGAGGAGGAGTAGGACCCCTACCAATGCAATTTGGGAGTCCCACCCGCTCCCCCATTCTTTTGGGGTCCCAGCTCCTCTTTTGCCCTGCTCTTCCACCACTTCCACACTTCCCCAAATCTACCATCACCATCCCACATGGTTTTGGGGGCTCCAGGCCCCTTCTCCTTACTCTGGAGGTCCCATACTCCCTATCTCACAGTTAAGGCATCTCATTGGCGCTTTTTCCTGGGAGGAATGCATGAAGTCTGGGATTTTTGGGATGCAGTTTTGGAGGGGGACAGCTCTGTTTGGCTTTCCCCTCCCTGTTGTGGCCTCTCAGCTGCCCCTGACACCCTGGGGGTGCTGGGATTTCCCTCCTGGGGACAAGGACGTTCATTCCCTTCCAGGAGCCCAATGCCCAGCTGGGGCTCCAGGGCAGGGGGTCCTTGAGCAGCTGCCCCAGAACCTCCGCCAGGGTCTCCCAGCGCAGCCGGAGCCGCTCGGCCTGGGCTCCCCAAAGCCCTCAGCAAGCCCCAAGTGCCTCCCAGGAACCCTCAACTCCCTCAAACCCAGCATCCCCCACAGCCCCTGCAAGTTCCCCCATGGCACCGGCCGTGGCCATGTCCCCACGTGTCACTGGCCATGTCCCCACGTGTCACTGGCCATGTCCCACCATGTCCTCACCCATGGCTGTGTTCCCACCATGTTTCCATCCCTGTCATGGTCCCACATCTCCATCCATGGCAATATCCCCCCATGTCCCCACAAATGGCTATGTCCTCCTCCATGTCCAGTTGTCCCCATGTCACTCTCCACGTCTGTGTCCCGCCATGTCTATGGCCCCCCATGTCCCCACCCATGTCTCAGTTCAGTGTCTTTATTTTTAGTGTTGGATGTTTTAAAGGTATGAAGAGAAATCAAAAGCAAATCATTGGCAAAATAAAAGCTTTCCATGTGTGTCCTAGCTGAGGAACCACATGCGTTGGAGGGAGGGAAGAACCATTTTTGGAGGGGTTTCCACCTCACTATCTCCAAAATCTTGGTCTTTGCCCCAGTCCATCAGCATTTGGCTGCAGAAGACAATCTTGGACAATAAGAAATCAAAATCCTGCAATCACTGAGGTTGGATGTAGTGATTTTGGTTTATTAGTTTAATTTTTTTTTTTGCAAGATAGGATTAGGAGGAAGGTAAAAAACAGGTTTAACTTTAAATGGTATAAAGAGAAATCTTATTACTAGAAAGTACAAGAAAAAAAAACTTAGAATAAAACTTTACATTTTTTTTTTATACTAAAAAAGTACCAAAAACAACTCAGTTTACCATCTTTAAAACTTTCAACAATTTACTTGAAAGAGGAGACTTTTTTTCATCTATGAAGATTTCTTCTCAAGAAAGTTGTCTTTTAGTTTTGGTCTTACAGTGATTAGCCACCTGGGAGAATGGAAATCTGATTACTATCTAAAAACATTTTTTTCAAACTAGCAGTTTTTCTCTTTATTTAGGAGAGAGAATACTGTATCTGTAAAGTTTTATTCTGGGCATTCAAAGAGTTAATACCTTACCCGGGCAACAGAGGGTTTGTGATTTTTTCCAGGTGGGGCTGTTGAGTTATTTACAATAAAGAGTCTTTCCAGGCCACGCTGGGGGCAGGGTGAGGACTGCAGGGTTTAGTCAGAGAAGCGCTGATGAGTTTCTGGTTTCATGGCTGTTCTCCGGCGCCCGCTGCGCTCAATTCCAGCCGCGGGCCGGGGGTTCTTCCTCCACCCTGCCCAGCAGACAAGGCTGTGGGGCCTTGCCAGAACGGGGCTCAGCTGTTTTTCCCCCAGGCCCGTGGGCAGCGGGGCGGGCCCGGCCGTTCGGAGCCGCTCCGGGCCGGGGCAGGGCAGGGTTCTGCCGAGCCGCGGCCGTGCCGGGGGGCAGGGATGTGAGCAACGGGCCTTGCCTTTCCTTTCCCTGGATATCGGGGTCCCTGGCTGGAAACGGGGCCCGGCAGCTTCCTGAGCTCTGAGTCAGAGCCCGCCTGCCCCTGCCCGGCCCGGGCAAAGTGGAGGGGCCTGGGCTGGTGTTACTGTGTGAGAGGCTGGAAGGGAAAGAGAACTGTCCCGGGGCTTTTTGTCTTTACATGTGTGTTTCACAAGGAGGCATAAACTTGCTTATTGCTATAACAACGTGTCAGTATTAAAAATCTGACACTGACTGGTTCTTGTCAGATACAAGGGAGATTGCCCAGGTCTCCACAGGTAAAAATTTTCAGGACATCTTTACAAACCACCACATTGGAAAAGACCTCAAGATCATTTAGCATTCCTGGATGTCACCAGAAGTTAGGATTGAATACAGAAGATTTTCATGAGTTAAAAGTCAACAAATCCATTCTCCCCAAGGAATTCCCAATTTCAGTTTGCATCCCAATACACATTCTGCCCGTGTTCATCCAGGTGACCACAGGAAGACAGGATTGATGCAGAGCCCCCCCAGCCAGGTGTCTTCCCAACACGGATCACCAGGGCCACGGATCACCAGGGCTCTGCCCAACGGGGGTCATTGGGGATTATCCAACACTGATCCTCCCACAGGGGATGGAGCTGGAGCACAGCACGAAGCTCTTCCCACACTCGGGGCACTCACAGGGCTTCCATTAGTGGAGCCTCCGTTGGTGTTTGGTCAAGTAAGAGCTGTCTGAGAAGCTCTTCCCACACTCAGGACACTCGTAGGGCCTCTCCCCAGTGTGGATGCGCCAATGTTTGGTGAGGTCGGAGTTTTGCTTAAATCCCTTCCCACACTCAGGGCAGCGGAAGGGCCTCTCCTCTCTGTGAATCCGCTCATGTCTGAGGCAATTGGAGCTGGTCTGAAACCTCTTATCACACTCAGGACACTCGTAGGGCCTCTCCCCGGTGTGGATGAGCTGGTGTCTTCTCAGGTTGGAGCTGACCCCAAAGCCCTTCCCACATTCCAAGCAGGTGTAGGGCCGGTCCCCTGTGTGGATCACCTGGTGCTGCAGCAGGTGG
Organism: Muscicapa striata striata; assembly: GCA_030060385.1. NCBI lineage: Eukaryota > Metazoa > Chordata > Aves > Passeriformes > Muscicapidae > Muscicapa > Muscicapa striata. Next base: position 12,659 of record JAREIS010003035.1, on the reverse strand, counting down.
GAGATGTTCCTGAAGCTCTTCCCACATTTCCCACACTCATAGGGCTTTTCACCAGTGTGGGTCATCTGGTGCCGGATCAGCTGAGAGCTGTAGCTGAAACCCTTCCCACATTCCAAGCACTTGTGGGGCTTCTCCCCTCCATGAGGCTTCTCCACCAGCTCTGAGCTCTGCCTGCATCTCCGGCCGCCTTCCCGGCTCAGGGAGGGTCTTTCCTCCTCGCAGCTTCCTGGGCTGGGTTTGCAGCCCTCCTCCTGAGGGATCTCTGGGGCTTTTCCTCCGCTTCCATCCGCTTATGCCTTAGGAATGACAAACCTTGGTTAAGGGAAAAGACGAGAGGAGAGGGCCTTGGGCTGGGGGCTCCTCCTTGCCCAAGTTCATGTCAGGAAATCACTGGACATTTTGTGTCCACAAGAAGCTCAAAAACACGGAGATCCCAACTGAAAATCCTCCAGATCTTCAAGACATAAATGAAAAACACCCCAAACAGCAAAATTCAGCAAAACCCCCCTCTAAAAGACAAAGATTCAGGGCCTGCAAAAAACGAAAGCACAAACCTTCACAATAAATCTCCAAAACACCGAGATTCACCCCCATGAAAATCGTGGATCCCTGTCTTTGGTCACCTGTTGCATGTGGGGGGGCAACACTCCTGGGGGTGGAGGGGAGGCTGCAGATACAGGGAGGGGTGGAACCTTGTGCTGCTTCCTGTTTCTGCTCCACCTCCTTCTGTGTCTCTACTCTTCCTCACACTCCTCTTCCTCCTACTATTCCTCCTCCTCCTGCACAATCCCACCTTCTCCTCCCACGTGCATCCTTTGACCATTTTGTTCTCCAGCCCTGCTTCTCCTTCCCTTCTCCTGCTGCCCCCAGGCCCAGCACCCCCTGCCGGCTCCCTCTTCCCCCCAAACCCACAGCATCCCAGCGCAGGGGCAGGGATGGAGCTGGGGCAGCTCGGGCTGGGGCAGCGCTGGGCTCTCGGCCGCTCCCGCCCGCACTCGGTCCCCACTGCAGCCGCTCCCGCCACGGCAGCGCGGGGGGGCCCGGCCTTGGCGCTGCCCCCTCCCACCTCCCCAAATTCCCCTCGCGGGGGGCGCTGGGGCCCGGGGGGGCAGGTGGGGTCCAGGTGGGGAACCCTGGGAGCTGCGGCTCTGCCTGGACCCCCATGGAAGGAAGAACAGGAAAGTGTCTTTACAAACAGATGCTGGGAATCCGCTTGGAGACAGGGCCAGGGACGTGCACATAAGGATGTGACAGCAGAAGCCATCAGGTTCAGAAAATGTTATTAACTGACCACACAGACTGCTGCTCAGCCAAGGTCCTGCTAAATTCAGGAACTCCCAGAAGAAGAACAAAGACTCAACAGAGCCATGAATATCGTTAGCTGTACAAAAGTGGGGTGCTTATTAAGGGGGGATGCAGTGGGTGCATTGGGAACTCTGCACCTCTCAAGTACTTCAGCCAAGTAGAAGAAGCCTCTGGAAAATGGATGAATGTTTAGGCTAAAAAGCATCTTTCAGTACTTGGGGTAAACAAAGCACAAATAGAAGGGAAAAAGATTAATTATTTGGGACATATATTGACTGAAGGTTTCTGTTGATTTGACCCAGAAAAGGACCAGGGAATCCCAGAAGTAACGTTACCCAGCAATAAAACAGAGCTGGGACAATTCTGAGGACTAATAAGGAATTGCAGGACCTGGACTGAGGATTCTCTGTTCCAGCCAGAACTTTGTATGAGTTTTTAAACCCACATAACTTCAATGTTGTGGTATGGATTCAAGAAACAGCAAAACTTCAGAAAACAAAATAAAACCAAAATGATTGTTGCCTCAGCCATGGCTCTTCCAGACTCACAAAAGAAATTTTAATTGCATGTGTGTTACAGTACATATTACATTATTGGCTTTTGGCAAATATTAAAATGAATGCTATATGTATAATCTTGAAAAATTGGCTGTATTAATATAGCTTCTTTTAGTTTTCCACTTAACAAAACTTATAAATAGCACTGCGATAAATATATTTTTCTTGGACTATAACATGGTGAGGTAAAAAGCTTTTGTTCATGTAACTACCTCAGAGAGTGGTAGAAAAGAAAAGATAATCAGGAAATTTTCCAGATTTTTGGCTTATGGGACACCAGACCTCCAGGGAAGGAAAAAATGTTGGTTTACAGGTTGGGGGGGGAATGTGTTTGAACAATGCATGAAAGACGGATGAATATGCAAGAGGTTGATGCATTTAAGGAAATGCTTTCTGAGTTAGGGTGTGCTCCTGGCTGAAGGCCAAGCATCCTGCTGTTATAACCTTTTGCTTTATTGTTTGTCTCTTATTGCCATTTATTAAACTTTAAACATTTACCAGGAAAGTCAACCTTGCTTCTTAAAAACTGGATGTTAGACAGGGCCATGCCAAAGGGATTCTTGAGCTAAAATGTTTAACCCAGGGGCCAGAGTGGCCTCATTGTCTGCAGAATTGTGCAGCCACAACTTTAACGGGACCTGAGACCCAAAAACTGAAGGCAGGAGGATCTCCTGATGTTCAACTCTGGCACCAAGTTAAAGCTGTGATAACCAAAAGAGCCTCTACATGGATGAGCAGTGCTCGGTGATTACAGAATGAAACTTGTTCAGTGGCACAGGAGGATTTAGAATTGAGGACAGGGGAAGGGTTGAACCCAGCCTCCTGTTTGAACAGCCTGCACAGGGGCTGGCAACAAACCCATGGCTGCATTCAAGGGACAGAGCTCCAGAGCCAGCACAGGAGAGATTGAGGAGACATTCCCTGGCCTGAGGGACAAAATGTGTTCATGGATGGGTCTGCAAGGGCAGCAGAAGGGAAAAGAGTTCCAAGACACACTGTGATTAAGGAAAGGGAATTAGACCAAGACTTACACTCTGCCTGAGGAGTGCACAGAAGCCCCACTGGTGGCCAAGTGCCGTGGCCCATGCCAAGTGTCCCTGAGCACAGAAACAGCCCCAGCACAGCTCAGCACGGGGGGACCCCTCACCCTGGGCTCAGGGGCTCTCCAGCCCCGCACATTTGCACTTCCCGCCTGCAGCACCAGCACGGGAGGCCCCACTGAGCCTGCACTGAAGGCAACGCAGCAGCAGCCAGGGCTCCACAGCGGGGGAAGCCCCTGGGCCTGCCCACACATCCTCTGCTCAAATCCTCTGCCTGGCCACCCTCCTTTGGCATCTCCAGCCACTGGGGCCAATCCTTGCTGCCACTGCTGCAGCTTGGCTGCTTTCTGTGCCTGCACTGCCACAGCTGCTGGGGAACACAGCGGCACAATTCCACTCTGGCTCTTAGTTACACTCACACACTGGGCTGGGGGTGACGAGAAAGTCACAAGAAAAACTGGGCTGGTGCTGGAAAATACATCAACTTTAAGTTTTTAAAATTTATTTCTCTAATCAGGCTTGGTTTGCCTTTGCCTCGGGGAAAGGAATTTTGAAAAATTTTTAAAAGGATGTTACACTACTCAACACAGATGAGTTTAACATCTCAACAGACTGGGAATAGCCCAAAAGATACCCTCAAAGATAATAACCATTAACAAAACATCAACGGCCATCAGCAAACGTCAAGTTACACCCACCACAGAGACAGCTCCGGGCAGAGCTGGAAGCACCTGGTCTGAAAAAGGCTGAGATGGAAAATCAGGAGTTCGGACCTAATTAACATCAGAATGACAGAATCAGAGGCAAAGAAATCCGGGTCCAACAGAAAACCAAATACTAAGAACTACACAACTTGGAAGGAATGAACATCAAACCAGTGGATTTCAATGGATTCAGACTGTATGAAATTTAGGAAAAATCTAGTAAAACTCACGTGCCATGGAATGGTTTTTTGTGCACACTCAGCCTACTTGGGGATGAAATGATTTCTGCTGCACATTTTGGCAAAAAATCAAGCAATGCCTTGACTCTGTAACACTAAAGATATCAAGTAAAAAGCAGATTAGAAGGGGGCACATGTGAGTCAGGGGATGGCTGCTCTGAAGGATTAGCACTGGTTTCAGGCAGCTGGAAGAGGAGTTTTAGAAATGCAAATTAACACTGCTAGGGAAAAGTACCCATTTATCATCTGAATTAGGTAATACAAGCTGTCCTTGAAAAAACAACCAGCCAGCCAGAGTCAGCTCTTGACCATCCTGCTGACCAGGCTATGTCAAGCAAGAAGGTGACATTTGTGGAAAATTAAATTACTCAAACTGCTGTTTGCAAATAGACGATAACTGAAAATTGGTGAAACAAAAAAAAAAAAAAAAAAAAAAAAAAAAAAAAAAAAAAAAAAAAAAAAAAAAAAAAAAAAAAAAAAAAAAAAAAAAAAAAAAAAAAAAAAAAAAAAAAAAAAAAAAAAAAAAAAAAAAAAAAAAAAAAAAAAAAAAAAAAAAAAAAAAAAAAAAAAAAAAAAAAAAAAAGGAATTTATTTTTTAAAAGGGTTAAAATCCTAAAAATTTTTTATTTTCTCCCAGGGAAATCCTAAAAAAAAGGGAAAAGGGGGGGCGGGCCCAGGGGGCCCCCCAAAGGCCCCCCCCAATCCCTTTCCCCTTTTTATTAAAAAGGGGAAAATAAGAATTTAAAACATTCCCCAGTAAAAAATTTTTTTTTTTAAAATTTCCCAGAAAAATTTTTGGGCATTTTTTTTAAAATTGCTTGTTTTTTTTTTCCCTTTTTTTTTTTTGAATTGATTTTCGAAAAAACGGGGTTTTTTTAAAGAAAAAAAAATAAAAAAACCCCCTTTGAATTAATCAAATTTTCTTTCCCAAATTAAATTTTAAAATTTAAAAGGCTAACCCCCCTTTTTTTAAAAAAACCTTTAATTTGCCATGAAAAAACATCAAACCTAGTATAAAACCAAAAAAGAAACGGGGAAAATTAAAAAAATAAAACTTTGTAAAAACAAAAAAAGGGGAAAAAAATTTTAAAAATGATTAAAAAACAAAAATTTGTACATTAAAAAATTTTGATAAATAACCAAAAAGGGAAAAATTTTGTTTTTTTTCCCCTTCCCTTAATTTTTCCCCATTGAAAGCAAAAACACGGGTTAAAAAAAGGGGGCCCCCTTTTTGGGTTTTCGGGGGGGGCAGGGGGGGAGGTGGGAAAAGTATTTTCCCCGGAAAAAGGGGGTGGGGGGGTTGGGGGGTTTTTTTGGGTTAAAAAAAGGTCGGTCCCCCACCCCCACCACCCAAAGCCAGCTGCCTCTTTTGGGGCCCCTCACCCCCCAGCCCCCCAGCTTTTTTTGCCGGCCCGCCCCCTCCTCCCCCCCCTTTTGGGCAAGCCATCCCCCAGCACCCCGCCAAGGACCCCAGCCCCCCCGGTCGCCAGACTCCGCCCGTAAGGAACGCAAAAAAAGTGGGAGAAGGAGGAAAGGGATGTTTCTGTTGAATTCCATAGGGGTTTTTTTGGCCTTTTACTATAAAAAAACGTTATTCCATTCCATATTTTTGCCGGGAGCGGTTTTCTAACTGATTAAAGGGGGGGCATCCCCGAAACTGGACCTGTTCCCCCCTTTTCCCACTGCCACGAATCCAAAAAAGAATTTAGTTTGGAAAATTTTCACCAGTAAACCGACCTAACACCCTCCCAAGCCCAGGTCCACATCCAGTTTTTTTCCCCCCCAACCTTTGGCCCAAAAAGTGGGATTTTTGAATTTGGCTTTCTGACAACTCCCAGGGGACTGTTTTGACTTAGGCCCTTTGGAAGACTTCCAAAGGGAAAGAGTTAAAGGGGTGTATTTTTGGGAAAAAGGCCCCAAACCAATCATGTGGGACAGGGATGGTGGATTGGGGGCAATGGGGAGGGGTGGAAGAGCGGGGAAAAGAGGGGACTGGGACCCCAAATTGCATTGGGAGGGGTCCCACTCTGTAACTGCTTGACTGGCAGCCTCGTGGTGGAGGCAGAGCTGCAGACAGACAGGACACACTGCTCACCTTGTGTGCACAACAGTGACAGTTTATTCCTGGAGGCTCCCTTTCATTGGGGGTCCAAAACCCTCATGCCTGAGCATATCATTGCTTGAGGTCTTGGTGCTGCCCAGCTCCTTTGGCCAATCCCATGCCTGCAGCCCAGGTGGAATCCGACCGGGTTAAATCCACCCGGGGCGGGCCCATGGTACCGAGCCGGCTTTCCAAGGCAGCGCCTATTGCAAGCAGCTTGCACTGCAACAACTGCCCTTTCCTTTTTTATTAAAAGGGTAAAAACGCTCTGTGACACCCATCTGCGAGGGCACATTGCAAACAGGGTGGCAGAAGACAGCATACATCTAATTTGGGATGAGGTTTCTCTCTGGAGCTGCAGCATTCATGCCAGAGGAGCTGTTGGGTGAGAACTGTTAATCACAGGCTCAGTGTTTAGGAGGTACAAGTTAACACTGTTGTAATAAAACAGCCATGAGTACATTTTCTTCATGCAGGAAAACCCAATTCTTTCTTCACACAGCTTATTTTTTACAGTTTTTACAGACCTCGTGTGTAACTCTGGTTAATAGTTTTCTTCCCAATTACTCCATTGGTTAGTAAAAGGTATTTTACTTGTCAATCAAATTTCTCTATTCTTGGTTAGTTTACATATTTTGTTCACTGATTCTCATTAGACAGATTTCTTGTTTATTGCAGGTGCTAAGGGTTCTTTTATGAGAATAGCTTGCTGTGTTAATTGTTTTAATGCTTAAGATTGTTTTCACATGGGAACAAGCAAGTTACTTAGCTCACTCTTGTGGGGGTGTTATCTCATTGAGGTTATCACTGGTTATCTATTAGATATGGGATAAGATACATAAAAGACCAATTACAATCAAAAAAACTTAGCAAATTCTATCATGTCATTGACACAAGGTTTCACAGCATAAGGAAACAAAATAATAATGCCCAATGTCTCTCTAGGAAAATGGAAATAAATTACCATTGTTTTAAAGTCCAAATAGTCCATAGCTGGGAATGTTGATCTTTGACATCACTGAATGAGCTCTTGGATCCTGGAACAGGGAATAACTGAAGAAGGTTAGTAGGAGCATTATACCATGATGATGACCTAAGGCTTTTGTTGGCAATTTGCCTCTAAATTTCCAGACACAGCTGTGTCTTGGCAGTCCTACTTCTGTTTTTGTTCTGACCATGAAGGCTGCATGGTGATTAGCTTCTTTTTCTTCTCACTGAGCCTCATTTTCTTGGAGGCAATTGATGTTTGGCTGAATAAACAGATGATTACTTTGAACTTGTTGATGGTAAAAATACATGCATACCTTCTCCTTAAGTTAATGAATTAATTAGACTTTGTCATTGTACATTCAATTGAGGAGCCTTACATAAAAATATTTTAATTGCTTTTTGTATAAATATTTCAATTTTTAAAAATATAAATACATAAATATTTAGAAGCTAATTCCCCCTTCTTTGTTTTAAAACCAGCATGCATGACTCTTGCCATGAACATGAAGGGAACATCAAGAAAAAAGATATATAAACCAAAAACTTACAGCAATAGGTGATAGTTCAGATACAGCAATCCCAAACATTTCCTACAACAGACAAAATTAATAACCCATGTCAAATTAAACTATTATGAAGCACTAAAACATTGTACTATCATCCCAGTGTCTGCAACAGCTGCTAAACCTCAAATCAGTGAAGAATTGGATAAGCATCTGTTGGGGGTTGGTTTTTCCTTCCCTCTCTGCCTCTGGAATTTTTCCCCATTGAAATGCTAAAAAGCACTGATGGTTAGGTACTAGCACTGGAGGGGGAGTCTCCCTGGTTTTTTGGGAGTTTCTCTTGGAGGGTGGGGCGAGGATAGGGGAGGGAAATGGGCGAACACCGTGAGATTAGAAACAGGTCAAGGAGGGTGGGGGCAGTTGCTGGCTCTCACTCATTTTTGGCTTTGGAGGAAAAAGGTCGTTCCTACCCACCCCCACCATCCCAAAGCCGGGAGCTGCCTCTCTGTTTTGGCCCCTCACCCCTGCTTGGATGCCCTCCCGCTTCAGCTTGCTGTTTGCCGAGTGTCCCGCCTCTCCTCCATCCCCTTCCCATCTGGGACACAGCCACCATCACCCCCAGCACCCCTGCAGCTGCGCAGGATCGTCGCATCTGCCCTGTCCACCGGGAATCTGCCAGAGCTCCCTGCACACTGTGACAGGAACTGCACCACAGGGGAAAAGTGCCTGAGGCCGAGAAGGACTGGAACTGGGTTACTGCTCTGTCTGTTGTGAATTCCATAGTGGTTGTTTTGTTTGCCTTGTTATACATACTAGTAAAGAACTGTTATTCCTATCCTCATATCTTTGCCTGAGAGATATTAGTAATTTCAAAATTATACTAATTCAGAGGGAGGGCACTGCTCCCAGAACAGCTGCCAGACCTGTTCCACCCATGTTCCACTGCTGCTCCACTGAATCACAGAATCACAGAATTTAGTTTGGAGAAGAACTTTGAGATCATCCAGTCCAACCAATGACCTAACACCACCTTGCCACCAGACCATGGCACCAAGTGCCACATCCAGTCTTTCCTTAAGCACCTCCAGGGACGGTGACTGTTGGATCCCAAAAAGCCTGGGAGTTTTGAACTTTCTGTGCTTTCTGACACTGACTCCCAGGAGAGCACTGCTTTTGACTTGAGGCCTTGGAGAAGACTTCCAAATTTGAGTAATAGAGTTGAAGTCATGGGTGTATTATTGGAATAAAAGTGTGGGATTTCACATGGTGAAGGGTTTTGAATTTGGGATTTTTAGAATATAGTAATAGGTATGGAACAAGATGGAAGGTTTTAGGTGTTGTCTCTTTTTGTCTTCTTCCTTCTCATGGCTTCAGGCACTAGTTTCTGGTTGAAGATTTAGTGCTGCACTACGTGTCACACGAGTTTGGTTATTGAGTCAAAAGTATAAATAATTGAGATGTTAGTCCTTTATTGAACTGTTTAGCTTTAAAAGACCTTGTGAGTAACTCGATTCAGCTCCATTTTGTTGGCTTTTAGCTGGTAGCTAGAAGTGTTGCAGAACTCTCTGTACTCTAGATAAGATTTAGTAAAAAACCAAGCCCGAACATGAGGAAATTCATCTCCTTCATGGTTTTTAATCCTGACTCCGAGTAAAAACAAAAGAAAATGGAAACAAACCACTAATTAGGTGGTGCAGTTACCCCGTTTACAAGTGACTCCATCACTTCCCTGATTCCAGTCAGAAAAGAAATTTGACTGTTTTGTACTACTATATTATTGCGTTGCAAATATAAATGAATGTAAATTTTGAAAGCTTTGTTTTGAAATGTTTTTGTTTGTATTACCATTAAACTAGAGTGTGATAAATATATTTTTCTTAGACTAACAGGTGAGTGAAAAGCTTTGTTTGAACTAACCGAGAATGGGAATAGAAAGATAAAAATTTTCACATTCTTGGTTTATAGGACAGCAGACCAGGAAGGAAAATGTTGATTTAGAGTTTGGGGAGGAAAGATTTTGAATAATGTATGAAGATCCTTTAATATGGAACAGGTTGATGCATTTAAGGAAGTGTTTTTGAATTAGGTGTGCACTTGGCTGAAGGCAAAGCACTTGCTGTTACAACCTTTTGCTTTTCCCTGTTTGTAGCTTACTGTCTTTTATAAAATTTTAAATATTTACTAGGCACATAAACCCTGTTCTTCAAAATCTAAATGTTACTAAGGGACAAACAAAGAAATTCTTGTGCTAAAATGTTTCATCTTGGGGCCAGAGGGCCTCATTGTCTGCAGAATTGTGCAGCTGCAGCTTTTTAATGGGGGACCTGAGGCCCAAAAACTGATGGCAGGAGGATCTCCTGTTGTTCAAGTCTGGCACCAAGTGAAAGCTCTGATAACCAAAAGAGCCTCTACATGGATGAGCAGTGCTAGGTGATTACAGAATGAAACTTGTTCAGTGGCACAGGAGGATTTAGAATTGAGGATAGGGGAAGGGTTTAACCTGTGCCTCCTGTTTGGAACTGATGCCTGCACAGGGGCTGGCAACAAACCCATGGCTGCATTCATGGGACAGAGCTCCAGAGCCAGCACAGGAGAGATTGATGAGACATTCCCTGGCCTCAGGGACAAAATGTGTTCATGGATGGGTCTGCAAGGGCAGGAGAAGGGGAAAGAGTTCCAAGACAGGCTCTGATTAAAGAAAGGAATTAGACCAAGACTTACACTCTGCCTGAGGAGTGCACAGAAGCCCCACTGGTGGCCAAGTGCCGGGCTCATGCCAAGTGTCCCTGAGCACAGAAACAGCCCCAGCACAGCTCAGCACGGGGGGACCCTCACCCTGGGCTCAGGGCTCTCCAGCCCCCACATTTGCACTTCCCACCTGCAGCACCAGCACGGGAGGCCCTACTGAGCCTGCACTGAAGGCAACGCAGCAGCAGCCAGGGCTCCACAGCGGGGAAGCCCCTGGGGCTGCCCACACATCCTCTGCTCAAATCCTCTGCCTGGCCACCTCCTTTGGCATCTCCAGCCACTGGGGCCAACTTGCTGCCACTGCTGCAGCTTGGCTGCTTTCTGTGCCTGCACTGCCACAGCTGCTGGGGAACACAGCGGTACAATTCCACTTGGCTCTCAGTTACACTCACACACTGGGCTGGCTGTGATTCGATTGTTGATATAGCAAATTGAAGTTTTCTTAAAATTTATTTTTACACTGGCTTGGTTTGCCTTTGCCTCGGGGACAGGAATTGCATAGGTTTTTTAAGGACATTACACCACCACACAGAGATGAGTTTAACACCTCAACAGACTGGGAATGGCCCAAAGATATCCACTAAGAAAACAATCATTAACAAAACGTCAACGACCATCAGCAAACATCAAGGAACACCCACCCCAGACACCGCCCTTGGGAACAGATGGTGACACCTGGTTTGGAAAAGACTGAGAAGGAAATCCAGGAATGCGGACCTAATTTACATCAGAAGAGGAGAAATCCGTGTCCGATAGGAAAGCAAATTGTAACAACAACTTGGAAGCAAGAAACATTAAACCAATATATTTCAATGGGTTCAGACTTCATAAAGTTTAGGAAAAACCTAGTAAAACTCACATGTCATTGAATGATTTTTCTCTACGCACCCGGGCTATATGTGCCTGAAAATATTTCTGTTGCACACCCTTGACAGAATCAAGTAATTACTTGGCTCTCTAACACTAAAGATTTTGTTGGAGAGTTTTTGTTTTTCCCACTGTTTCAGTGAAAAGACTACAACAATAGAATATTTTTTTTCTAATACTCCTACTTTTATATTGTCAGTTAGGTTCGGGCCAGGGGTGTAAAAATCAATTTTTACTCTTAGGAGAAGAATTGAAAAAAATAAAAATCTTTATTCCTTTGTACTCTTTTAGCGCATGTGTTTGAGTGGCTGCTAGAGATTACAAAATCTTGGTATCAATTTTGTGGTGTTCAGACTTAGGTTGCAATAGTAAAACTAGAAGAGCTTTCAAGGCGACCCTTTGTTATAGATAAAAACGAGATCAAGCCGAATTAAATATCATTAAAATAAGCGATATTTATTTTGCGACTGAAATACGGACCTCGATAGCCACAATCAAAAAAGGGACAGCGCCGAACCCGAGGTCAGCACTGGGTGAACAGACTCTGATCTCATCTCTATCGCATCAGATCCCCCAATGTTCACCAAACAGCTTTGCTTAATCCTGTTTTTATACAGTTTTTTTTTAGCCCGGACCGGAGGTCTTTGTGTTCTTTCTGCGTTGGGCTGGAGAAAACTATATTCCGGGAGACGATGAATTTTGATGAAGGCAGGTTCAGGTTTTACGGAGAGAGGAATAGAGATGTAACTTGCAGATTTTGGTTTTCTGGAAACGGGCATTCAGGTGTATTTTTCTTGATGGCTCTTGTTATCTTAATTGTGGGTGCTTATCGGGCTCTTATCGTTTGGGTGTTCCCTGGACAAAGCCATCTCCACCACGGCCATGTCTATTGTCTTGCTTACCCTGGCTCTTCAGATTTTGTTGGCAGTTACAGTGTTGCGATTAAGCAATCCCAGTTTTTCCCTCTGCAGCTTTTGGTTTTTAAGTTTTTATTACTTTACTCATACAGACATTGCTTATCCTACGTTAGTTTACAACTTTACACGAATTTCATTATATCGTATATGACAGGAGGGACCCCCGCTGGACAGGGGACAGACTGACCCCAGGGAAGGGACCCCACGGCCTGGAGCAGGGCAAGGATTCCTGTCCCTGAGGGGGAAGCAGCGGCACGAACTGACCGTAACCCCCATCCCTTCTCCCTGCACCGCTGGGCAGAGGAGGGAGGGAACGGGGAACTGAGTTGAATTTTACATTCTTTGTTACAAAGCAGAGTCATGAGTGGAGCTCTGCTTTGAGCTTAAGAAGTGGGAATACAGCGTGGGCACTGGGACTCCCTTAATCTCAGGATGTTACTTGATACTCGACACTTTAATTTTGGCACTACAAAGCCCTTCAGCAGCAATGTCTGTCCCATGCACTGGTTTCTGTCTCAGACCCGGCTCGGAACTTGGGCAAGAAACGCAAAGACCCAGGAGAAGCAGCTCTGCCATGACTTTATTTTTGTCATTCTTATTTTAAATTTTATTTTAGATATCATACATATTTTACTTTTTGCTTTTTCTATAATCCCGTATTTATTCTCTGTTTCTCCCCAGCCCTTTT
>JAREIS010003023.1:0-31606 GCA_030060385.1 Muscicapa striata striata | reverse complement strand
CAGGTTTTGGTCCCAATTCCAGATAACACGAGTCAGGCCAGGCCATGGCGAACAGATGTCACACACATTCCTAGTTTGGACGCCTAAAATATGTTTCATGTGGAGCATAGACACATATTCAGGTGCAGTTTATGCGTCAGCTCATGCAGGGGAAAAGGCAGTACATGCAAAACAACACCCAGTACAAGCCTTCTCAGTTTTGGGGATCCCTAGAGAAATAAAAAACAGATAATGGCCCAGCTTATACTTCCAAGGAGTTCCTGAATTCATCCAGCAGTGGGGACTTATGCATAAAACAGGCATTCCACACTCCCCTACAGGCCAAGCTGTGATTGAACGCACATCAAACACTGAAACAGGTTCTAGCTAGACAAAGCAGTTCTCTGCGTGGGATGTCTCCCCAGCAAAAGCTCTGTAAAGCATTGTTTACAATCAATTTCTTGAACTGTTCATTTGAAAACATGAGTCCTCCTGTGGTTCGTCATTTTAACAGCAGTAAACAGTTTAAATTGTCTCAACATCCACCAGTTTTGATTAGGGACCCAGAAACCTGGGAAACCAAAGGTCCTATGAACTTGTAACCTGGGGAAGGGGTTATGCATGTGTTTCAACTCCCTCAGGACCTAGATGGATTCCACAGAAATGGGTAAAGCCTTTTGTCCCCAAAACTCCAGCTACAGCCCGAAGGAGATGAGAAGCAACATTTGCTTCCAAAAGAAGACGCCGCAGAGGAAAAGGAAACAAAAACTTCATAAAGGAATACCCTCAAGCAGATAAGGACTCATAACATGTTTTAAAATGTTTGTTTTTCTTTTAGAAAAAGCTACCCTCGAGTTAATCCTGTGAAGAACCCCATTCAAGTTGTCCTCTTGTTAGCTTTGAACAGTTTTATGCAGCTGCGTGGATCGTCCCTCAGCCACGTCAGAACATCTGGGTAACCCTGGCACAGATGAATGCCAGGAATTTGAAGGGCTTTGCTGCATGAATCTGACTTCAAAGGCTCCCAATGTCCACGCTGCTCTGCGAGATATGAAGCACCTGATTGGACAAGTGAAACAAGATCAGAAGACTGGATTAATGAACTGTTTAAGGGCTGGGGGTTTTCTGGGTGGTGGACTTCCATCACAAAACTATTATGTTGCTTGTCGTTATTCTTTTCCTTGTAGCTATGGCATTTGGGATCATACGTCATTTAATATTTAAGGCTATTAATGGAATAATTTCTTCTACCTCAGGGGACAATCATATAGAATTGGCAAATTTAAAACAGTCTAACTCTCCCACTCATCTCAAATGGTGGTCAAAATAAAATTCGGACTAAAATTAGTTTAAAGTCATCCCCCTACTTAAAAAAACAAAAAACGGGAGATGTTGTAATTTGATAAACTGAGGTGGAAGAAGGATGTACATACCCTAACATCTTCCGTTTATCCCAGAATTCCTACTGTCCCCTGACCTTCCCTAAGTGACCTTGAAGCACATTAAGTTCTGTATCCTGATCCCCAAGCCCCCGTGTCCCTATCCCATTGGCTGGCAGCCAAAACCACTCCCCATCCCCTTTCCCAAATTTTACTGAATGTGTGGACTACGCCATAGGCATACTTAGAATCTGTATATATGGTCCCTTTAAAACCCTTTAAGTGAGTTAGTGCCCTGTAAAGAGTGAATTGTTCACAAGCCTGAGCACCATGTTGCGTTTAAGGGTCCGGATTCTACTGATTTTAATTCTTCTCCTCCTACTATGGCATGTCCCGATTTTCTTTTTCCTTCTACTTCTCTGGAAGACCCGTCTATAAACAATTTTACTCCATCCTTAAGTTCAACTTCCCCCAGGTCAGGTCCAATTTTTATTTGTAACTCTGTAATGTCCACACAATCATGTTCTAAATTTTCTCATGGATCCCCATATAGGAATTGTGCAGGACTTTGAGCAGTTGTTGCTTTAGCTCTCTGACTGGGGAAGTGATTAGAACAGCTTCATAGTTTAATATTGGGGCATCAGTTAGCCATTTCTCGGCTTTTTGATTCAGAATTCCCCTTACATTATGGGGGGTGTGTACCCCCAAAGGTGACTTTTTGGGCTTCTTCAGTTAAAAGTGCTGTGGCCACTCGGGCCTGTAGACATGTGGGGCAGCCCTGACTGACAGGGTGCAGCAGTTTGGAATAATATCCCACTGGCATTCAACCGCCTGCCCATTCCTGAGTGAGCACCCCATATGCTGTTTGATCAGAGGTGTTTACAGGTAATTCAAATGGTCTCTCCAAATCCAGGAGAAAACTTTTAGCATCCTCCTCTGTCCATTTTAGGCGATTAGTGGTAAGTTTTTCATATAGCAATTTCACTTTCTCACTAAATCCCTCTATCCACTGACGATAGTAACTGAGCAGTCCCAAACTTTTCCTCACTTCTTGTTTGGTCTTTGGAGGTCCCAGGCTTAGTATTCCAGAGACTCTATTAGGATCCTGATTCTTTTTCCCTTTACTTAGCCAATATCCTAAATATTTTACTTCTGGTTTTGTGAATTGTAATTTAGCTTTGGATACCTTCAAACCCTGTTGTCTCAAAAAGTTTCAAAGTTTTATAGTCCCATTTCTAGTAGATTTCTTGTCTTTTCCTGCTATTAATGGCTTATCTACATATTGTAACAATTTCACCCCTTCTGGTGGCTCAAAAGACTGCATCAATTCTTCTAGGGCTTGCCCAGAGGTTGGGGGATTCTGTAAAGCCCTGAGGCAATACTATCTGATGCAATTGTTGTTTTCTGCCCCTATCAGGGTCTTCCCATTCAAAGGCAAAATAATCTCTATTACTTTTTGCTAATGGGCATGCCCAGAAGGCATCTTTTAGATATATTGCACTGTACCAAGTGTAGTCAGGGGACAGCTGATTTAAGGGAGTGTAAGGGTTTGCTGCTACAGGAAATTTGGTAACACTTTGTTGGTTTATAGTCCTCAAATCTTGTACCAATCTGTAATTCCTGTCTGTCTTTTTGACAGGGAAAACAGGAGTATTATGTGGGGACATATGTGGTTCTAAAGTCCCTTGTTGCAAGAAGTTTTCTATGACAGGCTTAAGGCCCCATCTCACTTCCAGTGATATTGGATATTGAAAAACTCGGATAGTCAGATCGGGAACAGTGATTTTCACTTTGGTAGGTTTTATTTTTAACTTCCCTATTTCCCCAGGGGTATGCCACACCTCAGGACATCTTTGTTCCTCATCCTTTTGGGTGAAGGCATAAATTGTAAGTTGCCCTTGGGATACTTAAGTTTTCAAATGCAGTGCTATTATTAAATCCCTCCCCAAAAAAAATTATTTTCTGCCTCTGACAGATCATTTCATTCAGTTTTGCTCTATGTCTCAGTTTGCACATTTTAATAACAGGGACCCAAGATGGTTCACCTTTTGCTCCAACTACGAGTGCTAGGTTTGCACCTTTTTGGTGGATGTTTAATTGTGGATTTTTTGGCTCCTGTATCTACTAAAAATTCCACCTCCCCTCCCTGGGGACCAATTCTTAGTTTTATCAAGGGCCCTTTAGATGGTAATGTCCCCAGTACATACAGTTAGTTCCTCATGCCCCTATTCATCCTCCTGCGACATTTTCTTGTCCCATATCCTCTCTTTACAATTTTTCTTTAGATGGCCTTTGTATAACTCCCCTGTGTCCCAACATCTTAGTATTATTCCCAAAGGGCTTTCTGGTGGTATTTCTGGCAATCTACTTGTCTTATCTTCATTTCTTTGTGGATCACAGGAACTTGAACCCCTTCCTGGGTCATTCAGACTTCAAACCTTACTCTTTCTTTGTCTCATTTTTACCTCAGGAGACTGTCTTGAGGTGTTTGTGCTCCTCCTTGTGATCTGCCCGGGTCAGGATGGGAAGGAATTTTGCCTCTACCTGGGCTGGGATGGGAAAAGCAGCTTTCCCTCTTCCCTCTGTGACTCGTGTGTTGCTCTCTGCTTTTCTCTGCCCAGGTCCCACCTCTGCCTGGGCTGGGATGGGAAAAGACCCCAGCTTCTCCCTGGGCTAGGATGGGAAAAGCAGCCTCCCCTCACTCGCTTTGTCCCTTCACTGGCCGGGTCCCTGGCGGGATACCGGAACCGCGGATAGAAGGGCTCTGCTCTCACTTCATGGCAAAATCCACGTCTCATTCAGGCAAGCACACAGTCACCTCCACCAAACCAGACAATTACTTACAGCTTCTATGATCCTGTCTGGGTCTTTGTGCACGAGAATTACAGGTGATTTTACCACGATCTTCCGGGGAGCTCTTTCCTTGCTCAGTCTATATTGTGAGGTCGTTGGGTCCCGAGAACCACTGACCAACCAGGGCCACAGTAGTGGGGAGCCTCCCCGAAATCACAGTGCCTCTCAGGGTTCCAAGGACGTCCCAGGTTTAGCACCAAATTGTTATAAATGAGAAAAAAAAAGTCTCAATATTTAACAAAATTTATATTGCTTTATTTTATATAGACAGAGCAAGCAGCACTGGGGAACGTGGGGGGTCACCGCCCACTCCACGCTCCATCAAACCTTGATTTGTAGCCTCTTCCTATAGTATGGTTTGTCGTTATAATCAATGTTTTTTTGCTGTCATAATTTTGCCAGGTGAGCAGTGGTGGTCGAATAAACATCTGGGCGATAGTCTCATAGATAACTATCTGGTCTTGGTAGATAAAAAGCGGCAAAAATTGGGAAGTCTGGTCTTTGTACATAGGCAGCATTGATCAAACAAAGGCAGGCAGTATCATTTTGTAAAATCTATTGGAAAGTCTGATTTTGCAAACTGGTAGTAGACTTATTTAGAAAACATAATATTCATAACAGGGGGATTTAAAACAGAATGATTTAATCATATATTTTCCTCTATCTAGTGTCTATGCTTCACTTCAGCCCTTAGTATTCTGGTTTATACAAACCCCAATACTTTTATGATTAACACAAATCTTTTATCAGTTATCACACAAGTTAGCCAAATCTCCCTTCTTCCCAGACTTAACTTTATCCCATATTCCCTCCCCTCTCCCCACCCAGAAGCACAGGGCATGGTGGTCACAGTCAGGTCATGTCACAGCCTCCCCCTCAGGGACAGGAATCCTTGTCCCGCTTCAGCCTGGGATCCCTCCCACAAGACACAGCCCCTCAGGAACAGACTGCTCCAGCAGGGATCCCCCACAGGCTCACAAGTCCCGCCAGGAGCCACTTCCATGGCCCTGCAGGGGCTTCCACGGGCTCGGGGCATCCCTCAGGCACCCCCTGCTCCGGCCCGGGCTCCTGCCGGGACTGGATGGGTCCCTGCTCCATCTGGGCCTCAGCCGCCGCTCCTGGCGCGTTCAGCTCCAGCTCAAGCTCAGGCCGAGCTCCCGGCGGTTGAGGGCAGCAGCGGCGAATTCAGCTTCAAACCGGACCGGGCCCTGCCCGAGTCTGAAAGCGCCAACTGCCTGAGAGAGCTCCGGGACTGCTGCTGGGGGATTCACCAGCCCGCCCCTCGCTGCCATTGGCTGATTCTGCTGTCACTCCTTGTTCTCCAGCACTGATTGGGCAGTGCGGAGACAAACCCAGCACCGGAGCAAAAGGCGCC
Organism: Muscicapa striata striata; assembly: GCA_030060385.1. NCBI lineage: Eukaryota > Metazoa > Chordata > Aves > Passeriformes > Muscicapidae > Muscicapa > Muscicapa striata. Next base: position 26,020 of record JAREIS010003023.1, on the reverse strand, counting down.
ATTTTGGCAGCATCTGTGTGGTCCGAGGAGCGGCGGCGGCGGAGCCCGGCGAGCCCGCCGGGAGCCCGGCGAGGCGGCGGCGGCGGAGCTCGGAGGAGGCCGCAGCGCAGGTGGGAGCCGCGCTCGATTCTGCGGGGGCTCGGGGCTCGCTGTGGGTGGAGGGGGCGGCAGGGGGCTCTGGCGGGTTCCTTGTGCTGGCACATTCACCGAACACATCACAGCCAGCCCCGCTCCTTTTGATGTCACAGGCACCAGAGCACATCACAGCCCTGACCATTGTGATGTCACTGGCACTAGAGCACATCACAACCCTGCTCCTTGTGATGTCACAGTGCCCAGAGCAAATCACAGCCCCGCCCCTTCAGATGTCACAGGAACCAGAGCACATCACAGACCCGCTCCTTGTGATGTCACAGGCACCAGAGCACATCACAGCCCTGCCCCTTGTGATGTCACAGGCACCAGAGCACATCACAGCCCTGACCCTTGTGATGTCACAGGCACCAGAGCACATCACAGCCCTGCTCCTTGTGATGTCACAGGCACCAGAGCACATCACAGCCCTGCCCTTTGTGATGTCACAGGCACCAGAGCACGTCACAGCCCCGCTCCTTGTGATGTCACAGGCACCAGAGCACATCACAGCCCTATAACTTGTGATGTCACAGATGAGCACATCACAGCCCTGCAGGCACAGGCAGAGCACATCACAGCCCTGATCATTGTGATGTCACAGGTAGCAGAGCACATCACAGCCCTGCCCCTTGGGATGTCACTGTTACCAGAGAACATCACAGCCCTGCTCCTTTATGATGTCACAGGCACCAGAGCACATCACAGCCCCGGTGCTTGTGACGTCACAGGTACCAGAGCACATCACAGCCCTGCTCCTTGTGATGTCACAGGCACCACAGCACATTACAGCCCCACTCCTTGTGATGTCACAGGCACAAGAGCACATCACAGCCCTGCTCCTTGTGATGTCACAGGCACCAGAGCACATCACAGCCCTGCTCCTTGTGATGTCACAGGCACCAGAGCACATCACAGCCCTGCTCCTTGTGATGTCACAGGCACCAGAGCACATCACAGCCCTGCTCCTTGTGATGTCACAGGCACCAGAGCACATCACAGCCCTGCTCCTTGTGATGTCACAGGCACCAGAGCACATCACAGCCCTGCCCCTTGTGATGTCACAGGCACCAGAGCACAGCACAGCCCTGCTCCTTGTGATGTCACAGGCACCAGAGCACATCACAGCCCTGCCTCTTGTGATGTCACAGGCACCAGAGCACATCACAGCCCTGCTCCTTGTGATGTCACAGGCACCAGAGCACATCACAGCCCTGCTCCTTATGATGTCACAGGCACCAGAGACCATCACAGCCCTGACCCTTGTGATGTCACAGGCACCAGAGCACATCACAGCCCTGCTCCTTGTGATGTCACAGCACCAGAGCACATCACAGACCTGTCCCTTGTGATGTCACAGGCACCAGAGCACATCACAGCCCCGCTCCTTGTGACGTCACAGGCACCAGAGCACATCACAGCCCTGCTACTTCTGATGTCACAGGCACCACAGCACAGCACAGCCCTGCTCCTTGTGATGTCACAGGTACCAGAGGACATCACAGCCCTGGCCCTTGTGATGTAACAGGCACCAGAGCACATCACAGCCCTGCTCCTTGTGATGTCACAGGCACCAGAGCACATCACAGCCCTGCTCCTTGTGATGTCACAGGCACCAGAGCACATCATAGCCCTGCCCCTTCTGATGTCACAGGTATCAGAGCACATCACAGCCCTGACCCTTGTGATGTCACAGGCACCAGAGCACATCACAGCCCTGCTGCTTATGATGTCACAGGCAGCAGAGCACATCACAGCCCTGACCCTTGTGATGTCACAGCCACCAGGGCACATCACAGCCCTGCTCCTTGGGATGTCACAGGCACCAGAGCACATCACAGCCCTCATCATTGTGATGTCAATGGTACCAGAGCCCATCACTGCCCTGGTCCTTGTGATGTCACAGGCACCAGAGAACATCACAGCCCCGCTGCTTGTGACGTCACAGGCACCACAGCACATTACAGCCCTGACCCTTCTGATGTCACAGGCACCAGAACACGTCACAGTTCTTACCCTTGTGATGTCACAGGCACCAGAGTACATTACAGCCCCTCTCCTTGTGATGTCACAGGTACCAGAGCACATCACAGCCCTGATCATTGTGAGGTCACAGGCACCAGAGCACATGACAGCCCCACCCCTTGTGATGTCACAGGCACCAGAGCACATCATAGCCCCGCTCCTTGTGATGTCACAGGCACCAGAGCACATCACAGCCCCACTCCTTGTGATGTCTTAGACACCAGTGCACATCACAGCCCTGCTCCTTATGATGTCATACACACCAGAGCAAATCACAGCCCTGCTCCTTTTGATGTCACAGACACCAGAGCACATCACAGCCCTGACCCTTGTGATGTCACAGGCACGAGAGCACATCACTGCCCCGCTCCTTTTGATGTCACAGACACCAGAGCACGTCACAGCCCTGCTCCTTATGATGTCACAGGGACAAGAGCACATCACAGCCCTGATCCTTGTGATGTCACAGGTAGCAGAGCACATCACAGCCCCGCTCCTTGTGATGACACAAGTACCATAGGACATCACAACCCTGACCCTTGTGATGTCACAGGCACCAGAGCACATCACAGGCCTGCTCCTTGTCATGTCACAGGCACCAGAGCACATCACAGCCCTGACCCTTATGATGTCACAGGCACCAGAGAACATCACATCCCTGTCCCGTGTGATGTCACAGGCACCAGACCACGTCACATTCCCGCTCCTTGTGATGTCACAGGTACCAGAGCAAATCACAGTCCTGCTCCTTGTGATGTCACAGGTATCAGAGCAAATCACTACCCTGACCATTGTGATGTCACAGGCACCAGAGCTCATCACAGCCCTGCTCCTTGTGATGTCACAGGCACCAGAGCACAACACAGCCCTCATCCTTGTGATGTCAGAGGCACCAGAGCCCATCACACCCCCACTCCTTGTGATGTCACTGGCACCAGAGTACATCACAGCCCCGCTTCTTGTGATGACACAAGTACCAGAGCATGTCACAGCCCTGCTCCTTGTGATGTCACAGGCACCAGAGCACATCAATGACCAGCTCCTTGTGACGTCAGAGGTACCAGAGCACATCTCAGCCCCGCTCCTTGTGATGTCACAGGCACCAGAGCACATCACAGCCCTGCTCCTTCTGGTGCCAGAGGCACCAGAGCACATTACAGCCCTGACCCGTGTGATGTCACAGGCACCAGACCACATAACAGCCCTCCCTCTTGTGATGTCACAAGCACGAGAGCACATCACAGCCCTGACCCTTGTGATGTCACAGGCACCAGAGCACATCACAGCCCTTACCCGTGTGATGTCACAGGCACCAGAGCACGTCACAGCCCTGCTCCTTGTGATGTCACAGGCACCAGAGCACAGCACAGCCCTGCCCATTTTGATGTCACAGGCTCAAGAACACATCACAGCCGTGCTCCTTGTGATGTCACAGGCACCAGAGCATATCACAGCCCTGCCCCTTTTGATGTCACAGGATGCAGAGCACATCACAGCTCTGCTCCTTGTGATGTCACAGGCATGAGAACACGTCACAGCCCTGCTGCTTGTGATGTCACAGGCACCAGAGCACATCACAGCCCTGATCCTCTTGAGGTCACAGGGACCAGGGCACATGACAACCCTGCTCCTTGTGATGTCACAGGTACTAGAGCACATCACAGCCCTGCCCCTTTTGATGTCACAGGCACCAGAGCGCATAACAGCCCTGCTCCTTATGACGTCACAATCACCAGAGCAGGTCACAGCCCCGATCATTGTGATGTCACAGGCACAAGAACACATCACAGCCCGGTTCCCTGTGATGCCACAGGCACCCGGGGACGTCACAGCCCCGCTCTTAGTGATGTCACAGGCACCAGAGCACAACACAGCCCGGATCATTGTGATGTTACAGGTACCAGAGCACATCACAGCCCTCCTCCTTGTGATGTCACAGGCACCAGAGCAAAACAGAGCCCGGATCATTGTGATGTCACAGGTACCAGAGCCCATCACAGCCCTGCTCCTTGTGATGTCACAGGCACCAGAGCACATCACAACCTTGACCCTTGTGATGTCACAGGCACCCGACCACATCACAGCCCTGCTTCTTGTGATGTCACAGGCACCACAGCACATCACAGCCCTGCCCCTTTTGATGTCACAGGCTCCAGAGCACATCACAGCCTTGCCCCTTTTGATGTCACAGGCTCCAGAGGACATCACAGCCCTGCCCCTTTTGATGTCACAGGCACCAGAGCACATCACAGCCCTGCCCCTTTTGATGTCACAGGCACCAGAGCACATCACATTCCCGCTCCTAGTGATGTCACAGGCACCAGAGCACATCACATCCCTGCTCCTTTTGATGTCACACTCACCAGAGCACATCACAGCCCCGATCCTTGTAATGTCACAGGCACAAGAGCACATCACAGCCCCGTTCCTTGTGATGTCACAGGCACCAGAGGACGTAACAGCCCCGCTCCTTGTGATGTCGCAGGCACCAGAGGACGTCACAGCCCTAACCCTTTTGATGTCACAGGTACCAGAGCAAATCACAGCCCTGCTCCTTGTAATGTCACAGGCACCAGAGCACATCACAGCCCTGACCCTGGTGATATCACAGGTATCAGAGCACATCACAGCCCTGCTCTTATGATGTCAAAGGCACCAGAGCACATCGCAGGCCCGTTCCTTGTGATATCCCTGGCAGCAGACGACATCACAGCCCTGGCCCTTGTGATGTCACAGGTACCAGAGCAAATCACAGCCCTGCTCCTAATGATGTCACAGGCACCAGAGCACATCACAGCCCTGACCCGTGTTATGTCACAGGAACAAGAGCACGTCACATTCCCGCTCCTTTTAGATGTCACAGATACCAGAGAAAATCGCAGCCCTTCTCCTTGTGCTGTCACAGGTATCAGAACACATTACAGCCCCGCTCCTTGTGATGTCACTGGCACCAGAGCACAACACAGCCCTGACCCTTGTGATGTCACAAGCGCCAGAGCAAATCACAGCCCTGCTCCTCGTGATGTCACAGGCACCAGAGCACATCACAACCCTGACCCTTCTGATATCACAGGCACCAGAGCACATCATAGCCCTGCTCCTTTATATGTCAGAGGCACCAGAGAAAATCACAGCCCTGCCCAATTTGATGTCACAGGCACCAGAGAAAATCACAGCCCTGCCCTTTTGGATGTCGCAGGCACCAAAGCACATCACAGCCCTGCCCCGTGTGATGTCACAGCCACTAGAGCACATCACAGCCCTGCCCTTTTGGATGTCGCAGGCGCCAAAGCACATCACAGCCCTGCCCCTTGTGATGTCACAGACACCAGAGCACATCACAGCCCTGCTCCTTGTTATGTCACAGGCACCAGAGCACTTCACAGCCCCGCTCCTTGTGATGACACAAGTACCAGAGCACATCAGAGCCCTGCTCCTTGTGATGTCACAGGCACCAGAGCAAATCACAGCCCTGACTCTTGTGATGTCACAGGCACCAGAACACGTCACAGTTCTTACCCTTGTGATGTCACAGGCAAGAGAGCACATTACAGCCCCTCTCCTTGTGATGTTACAGTTACCAGAGCACATCACAGCCCCGCTGCTTGTGATGTCACAGGCACCAGAGCACATCAAAGCCCTGCCCATTGTGATGTCACAAGTACCAGAGCACATCACAGCCCTGCTCCTTGTTATGTCACAGGCACCAGAGCACATCAGAGCCCCGCTGCTTTTGATGTCACAGGCACCACAGCACATCACAGCCCTTTCCCTTGTGATGTCACTGGCAGCTGAGCACATCAAAGCCCTGATCATTGTGATGTCACAGGCACCAGAGCACATCACAGCCCTGATCATTTTGATGTCACAGGCACCAGAGCAAATCACAGCCCTGACCCTTTTGATGTCACAGGCACCAGAGCACATCACAGCTCTGCTCCTTGTGATGTCACAGGCAACAGAGCACGTCACAGCCCTGCTCCTTGTGATGTCACAGGCACCAGAGCACATCACAGCCCTGTTCCTTGTGATGTCACAGGCACCAGAGCACATCACAGCCCTGCCCCTTTTGATGTCACAAGCACCAGAGCACATCACAGCCCTGATCCTTGTGATGTCACAGGCACTAGAGCAAATCACAGACCCGCCCCTTGTGATGTCTCAGGCAGCAGAGCACATCACAACCCTGCTCCTTGTGATGTCACAGACACCAAAGCACATCACAGCCTGCTCCTTGTGATGTCACAGGAACCAAAGCACATCTCAGCCCTGACCCTTGTGATGTCACAGGCACCAGAGCTCATCACAGACCCGCCCCTTGTGATGTCACAGGCACCAGAGCACATCACATCCCTGACCCTTGTGTTGTCACAGGCACCAGAGCACATCACAGCCCTGCTCCTTGTGATGTCACAGGGACCAAGGAACATCACAACCCTGCTCCTTTTGATGTCACAGGCACCAGAGCACATCACAGCCCTGCTCCTTGTGATGTCACAGGCACTAGAGCACATCACAGTCCCGCTCATTGTGATGTCACAGGGACCAAAGAACATCACAACCCTGCTCCTTGTGATGTCACAGGCACCAGAGCACATCACAACCCTGACCTTTGTGTTGTCACAGGTACCAGAGCACATCACAGCCCTGACCCTTTTGATGTCTCAGGCTCCAGAGCACATCACAGCCCTGCTCCCTTTGATATCACAGGCACCAGAGAAAATCACAGCCCTGACCCTTGTGATGTCACAGGCACCAAGGCACATCACAGCCCTGCCCCTTGTGATGTCAAAGGCACCAGAGCACATCACAGCCCTGCTCCTTGTGATGTCACAGGCAGCAGGGCACATCACAGCCCTGACCCTTGTGATGTCACAGGCACCAGAGCACATTAGCGCCCTGCTCCTTTTGATGTATCAGTTAGCAGAATACATCACAGTCCTGACCCTTGTGATGTCACAGGCACCAGAGCACATCACAGCCCTGCTCTTTGTGATGTCACAGGCACCAGAGCACATCACAGCCCTGCTCCTTGTGATGTCACAGGCACCAGAGCACATCACAGCCCTGCTCCTTGTGATGTCACAGATGCAGAGCACATCACAGCCCTGACCCTTGTGATGTCACAGGCACCAGAGCACATCACAGCCCTGACCATTGTGACGTCAGAGGCTCCAGAGCACATCACAGCTCTGCTCCTTGTGATTTCACAGGTACCAGAGCACATCACAGCCCTGTTTATTGTGATGTCACAGGCACCAGACCACATCACAATCCTGCTCCTTGTGATGTCACAGGCACCAGAGCACATCACAGCCCTGACCCTTGTGATGTCACAGGCACCAGAGCACATCACAGCCCTGGCCCCTTGTGATGTCACAGGCACCAAAGCACATCACAGCCCCTGCTCCTTGTGTTGTCACAGGTGTTAGAGCACATCACAGCCCTGCCCCTTGTGATGTCACAGGCACCAGAGCAAATCACAGCCCCGTTCCTTGTGATGTCACAGGCACCAGAGCACATCACAGCCCTGACCCTTGTGATGTCACAGACACCAAAGCACATCTCAGCCCTGACCCTTGTGATGTCACGGGCAGCAGACCACATCACAGCTCCGCTCCTTGTGATGTCACAGGCACCAGAGCACATCACAGTCCCTGCTCCTTGTGATGTCACAGATGCAGAGGACATCACAGCCCTGACCCTTGTGATGTCACAGGCACCAGAGCACATCACAGCCCTGCTCATTTTGATGTCACAGGCACCAGAGCACATCACAGCCCTGAGCCTTGTGATGTCACAGGTTGCAGAGCACATCACAGCCCTGCTCCTTGTGATGTCACAGGCACCAGAGCACATCACTGCCCTGACCATTGTGACGTCAGAGGCTCCAGAGCACATCACAGCCCTGCTCCTTGTGATGTCACAGGCACCAGAGCACATCACAGCCCTGCTTATTGTGATGTCACAGGCACCAGAGCACATCACAGCCCTGCCTGCTCCTTGTGATGTCACAGGCACCAGAGCACATCACAACCCTGACCTTTGTGTTGTCACAGGCACCAGAGCACATCACAGCCCTGACCCTTGTGATGTCAGAGGCACCAGAGCACATCACAACCCTGCTCCTTGTGATGTCACAGGGACCAAAGAACATCACAGCCCTGCTCCTTGTGATGTCACAGGCACTAGAGCACATCACAGCCCCGCTCATTGTGATGTCACAGGTACTGATGTCACAGGCACCAGATCACATCACAGCCCTGTTCCTTGTGATGTCACAGGCACCAAAGCACATCACAGCCCTGACCCTTATGATGTCACAGGCACCATCACAGCCCTGCATCAGAGCCCTGACCCTTGTGATGTCACAGGCACCAGAGCACATCACAGCCCTGCTCCTTTTGATGTCACAGGCACCAGAATACATCACAGCCCTGACCCTTGTGATGTCACAGGCACCACAGCACGTCACAACCCTGACTCTTGTGATGTCACAGGCACCAGAGCACATCACAGCCCTGCTCTTTGTGATGTCACAGGCACGAGAGCACAACACAGCCCCGCTCCTTATGATGTCACAGGCACCAGAGCACATCACAGTCCTGAGCCTTGTGATGTCACAGGTACCAGAGCAATTCACAGCCCTGCTCCTTGTGATGTCACAGGCACCAGAGCACATCACAGCCCTGCTCCTTGTGATGTCACAGGCACCAGAGCACATCACAGCCCTGACCATTGTGATGTCACAGGCGCCAGAGCACATCACAGCCCTGCTCCTTGTGATGTCACAGGCACCAGAGCACATCACAGCCCTGCTCCTTGTGATGTCACAGGCACCAGAGCACATCACTGCCCTGCCCATTGTGACGTCAGAGGCTCCAGAGCACATCACAGCCCTGCTCCTTGTGATGTCACAGGCACCAGAGCACATCACAGCCCTGCTCCTTGTGATGTCACAGTGGCCAGAGCACATCACAGCCCTGACCCTTGTGATGTCACAGGCACCAGAGCACATCACAGCTCTGCTCCTTGTGATGTCACAGGTGCCAGAGTGTTGCCCGATATCCCACACAAAACACAAACTAACAGAGTTAGTTTATGCGGTGCTTTATTCAAAGGGCCCGGAGACCTGCGGACTAGCGTCTAATGTCAGATCTCACCAGTTTCCATTTTTACCAGGTTTTTATACCCTCTTACAAAGTTGTCTACGTGCAAAAGCACACACACTTCAAGACAATTCAGATACATAAATCTTGTAGATATTATTCCTAAAAGTCATAAATTCTACATGCTTGTCTACTCCAAACTGTAGGCTACCCCCCTAAATCCCCCTTACTTGTCTTCCCACCACCAGAACCCTTTATCATTGATTATACATTAACCTTTATCGTTTATTATTTCGTCATGTTCTGTATGCTCTACTAGATCCTTTAATTATTTTGTAGTTCTCAGTACATTCCCAGGCCTGTTTTCCCAGGGCCTACTTGTGAACTGCTGCCTTCTAAGCCTTAGCATAACTACTACTACTTATAATTCTAATACATTTTATAGTAATTTTACAGATTCGGTATCAACTCCCCCCTTTTGAGCATTCTTCAGATCTTCTGCAAGGATGCTCAACTCAGTTCATTAGGTGATGGTTTCTAGGTAGGTTGGTGGACTTTCTCGAGAAGCTGATGAGATTACTTCTTTCCGTGTCAGGGCTCTCATCACTCGTCGGGTGTGAGTTCCTTCTCGAGCAATCATTCCTAAAAGACATCTATACCCAGTTATACATATCACAATAACGATTACAATCATGATAACATATTGTATTACCGATGATATCCAACCAGAGACTTGGATTCCTAGGGAGCTAAATAGTGCTCCTACCCAATTATGTTCAGCTTCTTCCTGCACTTCATGCACTTTTGTTTCAATTTGTTCCAATTGACTTATGTCCTTTTCTACTTCTTCAGTGACATTTGGGATATGTACACAACAGTGGTCAACTTTGCTTTGCAGGTATCCACACACCCCATGTTCCTTTAACAATAACATATCTAACGCCATCCTGTTCTGTACCGTCATTCTAGTAGTTGCTTGTAACTGTAAGTTCAGATTCCAAAATCCTTTCTTTGTAACTGCAGCTAACCTCTCGGTTTGTCCTAATAATTTGTACAGCATCTCCCGGTTTCTATATGTAGAAATTGGTGCAAACAGGGATTCTAGTACCCATCCAAATTTAACTCCCGATGAGGGCTCATGCCATTCATCTTCATCTCCCAGTCCTAGTTCTTCTGCCACCTCATTTGTTTCTCTCTTTGTTCGTGACTGCATCTCTCTTTGTGTTAATTTAGACTGTTTCCAGAAAGGGCAAAGTGTAGGGAACCCTAAAGTAATCTGCGTGACTGGACCGTTAATGGGCATATGGGTGGTCCATTGTCCGTGCCCCATTACCCACACTGAATGCCCTGGACTCCTGACGGTAGTCGCCTGACAATCTTTCCAAACCCCCTTTACTTCACCCATTATTGTATGATTATATCGTTGACATTCACAACCCCATTTTAGTAGTATCCGGACTGGCACTGAACCAATTTGGGATTCGGGGGTATCACATGTGATGATTTTGCTACAATTCCAGCTAGGTGTGGGGGTCAGTCGATCCCGTCTTACTATTTCTGTCCCTAACATTCCTGGGTGGTTTTGCTCTCTTTGGCCTGACCATTCGACACACCAATGTACTGGTCCTATGTAACTGTAAGATTCTAACAAGCTGGGACCCCAAATCGTTTTCCAATGTTCCCATTCTTCTCTCCCTTCTTGACATACTATCTCGTAAGAATATTCTGTGACTGGTTTTTGTCTCTTTTTCTTTATGTCATAAGAACACCATCCTACATCCTTGAATTGTCCAATTTTTGAATAAACTGCATTTGGTAATTTTAGGCACTCACTCCTTCGTCCCGGCGATGACCATTGCCCTCGAACTGTATAGGTCTCCTCTATCATCTTAGTATGATTCCGCATCACTTTATTACATCTTTTTGTCCCATTTATGGTTACTGGAGGCATTTCTCCAACGGGAATGATGCCCCATGGTATTGGATCTCCCGCCGCTTTAGGTAAAGGTAAACATGCAGTGATGGATGTCGTATTTTGTACTTGCCCAAAATCTCTAACTAATCCCACTATTAAATTTTCTTGTCCCGATTCTTGTTGTGTTTTTCCAACCTCTGTCGCCTGTGGTGTCCTCCTATTCTCTTTTAGAACATCTACATTTAGGTACCCATAGTCAAAACTTTCTCTAATTTGCACCGTGCATATGAACTGACCGCTCTGATTAACTTCTATATGGGGTATCATCAGTGTGGTATTACCTTTCTGCTGTTCCAATATCCCAGAATGTCACGATTCCTTCTTCGTGAATACCTGATCCGTAGTAATTAGTCTCCAGAACGCTTTTACTTCCTCGAATCCAACTCTCTGGTCATTAGAAAATAAACAAGTCAAATTTACTCCTGCTCCTTCAGGTACAACTAGATTTGGTTCAGGCACAGTGATTTTGACAAAAGCTTCCCCCACCCGCACAAAGCATGTTTGCATTATTAGTACCAACAAAGTCAAGGTTTTGCCTTGAAGACCATTTTTGTTGCTGATAAGGGCTGGACCTCCCATTTCGATGGGACCTTCTTGATCCGGGTGTAGTGAATCCAGTTTTCGATCCCTTGGACTTTCACTGCTGTGTAGGTTGTCATGATCACCTGGTGAGGACCGCCCCATACTTCTTTCAAGGGTTCCGTATTCCAGTTCTTCACATATACTTGATCTCCTGGCTGGATGTCATGGACAGGATTTTCCAAGGGCAGAGGCCAGTTCCACTGCAATGCTCCTCGCAGTGCTGTAAGGACTTTATTTAAAGACAAAACGTAATTCAACAATACTTGATCTCCTACTAAGTGAGGGTCCCCTTTGTAGGTTGCAGCATGATATGGTTTGCCATACAAAATTTCGTATGGACTTACTCCTATCTTTTCTCTAGGTTTAATCCTGATTCTTAGCAAGGCTAGAGGTAGTGCCTGAGGCCACTGTATCTTTGCTTCCTGACAAATTTTCTTAATCTGCCCTTTTAATGTCTGATTCATCCGTTCTACTTGGCCGCTGGATTGGGTCTCCGGGGTGTATGGAGATCCCAAGCTATCCCTAACACTCTGGCTACTTCTTGGACTACTCCAGCTACAAAGTGAGGTCCCCTATCTGAGGACATTCCTAATGGGATCCCGAATCTAGGGATAATTTCTCGTAGTAAGGTTTTAATTACTTCCTTTGCTTGGTTAGTCCTGCATGGGAAAGCTTCCGGCCACCCTGAAAAAGTACACACATACACCAGTAAATAACGGTACCCTTGTGCTCTTGGTAGCTCTGAGAAATCTATTTGCCAATAGTCTCCTGGTTGCGGCCCTACTTGTAACTTTCCTAGTTGTATTTGCCTTCGTGTCACTGGGTTATTTTTAATACAGACTGGACACGTGGCATTAATCCGTTTAGCCATTGTTAACATCTGGTTGGAAATCACCTCATGTTTTAAAAATTGTACTAATGCGTCTGCTCCCCAATGGCACTTGTTATGTTCGATTTCTAAGACTGTTTTCATTACCTTTGTCGGTAGTACAACCTGACCTATAGCTGTGACATACCATCCTTTTTCATTCTTCTGGGCCTGGAGAAATTGAGCAAGTTTCTCATCTTCATGTGTATACCATGGTCTCTGCTCAAGAAAAGAAGTGACAGGGTTAAATCGCGCTGGTAATAAAGCTAATTGTGTCCATACCTCTCGGGCAACCTGTTTGGCAACTCTGTCAGCCAACTGGTTTCCTTGGGACGCTTTTCCTTCTTCATTTCGATGTCCTCTTACATGCATCACTGCTACTGCCTGAGGTTTATGCACTGCTTCCAATAGTGCTAATATTTGTTCTTTGTGCTTAATTTCTGATCCTTGAGAATTTAACAGTCCTCTTTCTTTCCACAGAGCTCCATGTACATGTATTACTCCAAAGGCATATTTTGAATCAGTCCAAATGTTTACTCTTTTCCCTTGACTCAATTCTAAGGCTCTTACCAGAGCTTGTATCTCGGCTTTCTGGGCTGAAGTTCCCGGGGTTAAAGCTCGAGCTTCTATTATTTGTGTCAAAGTCACTACTGCGTACCCCGCATACCTGGTTCCGTTCTCCACAAAGCTGGATCCATCTGTAAACAGTTCCCATTCCGGATTTTCCAAAGGCTCATCTCTCAGGTCTTTCCGGCTGGCATACACCTGTTCAATGATTTCCACGCAGTCGTGTGTCAATTCGCCTCCTTCTTCCTGGCTGCTGCTCCTAAGAAATTCTGCTGGATTAAGATGATTGGTTATTTTTAGTTCAATGTCATCCTGTTCTCGGAGAAGTGCCTGGTATTGTAACATGCGACTTGACGAGAGCCAATGCCCCCCTTTTTGCTCCAAAACTGCAATGACCATGTGGGGAACAAACACTTCCATCCTTTTCCCCAAAGTCAATTTTCTGGCTTCTCGAATTAGGAGCACTGTTGCTGCCACAGCTCTAAGACAACCGGGCCATCCGGCGCTTACAGAGTCTAGCTGCTTTGAGAAGTACCCTACCGGGCGTTTCCATGAGCCCAATTTTTGGGTGAGAACCCCTATTGCCAGTCTCTGTCTCTCATTTACGTATAGTTGAAAAGGTTTTGTAAGATCTGGTAACCCTAGTGCTGGGGCTTCCTTTAAGGCTTGTTTCAAACTCTGGAATGCCTTTTCTTGTGTTTGACCCCACTGAAACACAGGGCTTTTGGCTGCTTCATACAGGGGTTTTGCTTTTAGTCCAAATTCCGGGATCCACAAGCGGCACCACCCTACCATACCTAGAAAGGATCTTAACTCTTGCGGATTTCGTGGTGTAGGTATGGTACAAATTGCTTGTATTCGATTGACCCCTAACTTCCGCACCCCTTGTGAAATTTCGCAGCCTAGGTAAATCACTTGGGCTCTTACCAGCTGAGCTTTTTCCTTCGATACTCGGTATCCAGCTTGTCCCAACATATTAAGTAATTCAATAGTGAGTCTGAGGCAAACATCCTTTTCTGTGGAGGCTATAAAGATGTCATCAACATATTGTAGGAGAACATATAAGAAAGGTGATTCTTTTACCTGAGTCGTCTTCCATTCTTCTAACTCTCGAGCCAATTGATTTCCAAAAATAGTTGGTGAGTTTTTAAATCCTTGTGGTAGACGCGTCCAGGTGAGCTGCGTCCCGTGTCTGGGTTCTCCCACTCAAAGGCAAAGTATTTCCTACTTTCAAGTGCCAAGGGGATACAGAAAAATGCATCTTTCAAATCAATCACTGTGAACCACTTAAACCTTTCCGACACAGCTGTCAACAATGTATACGGATTAGCTACTACTGGGTGTATGTCTTTAGTGATATTATTAATTGCTCTTAAATCCTGAACTAATCTATACTTACCATTTGGCTTTCTGACTGGGAATATCAGAGTATTGAATTCTGACTCACATTCCTGTAAAATTCCCGAGCTAAGAAATTGTTCAATCATGGGTGCTATTCCTATTCGTGCTTCCAATTTCAAAGGATATTGTCTTACCCTTACCGGGGAAACTCCTTCCTTTAGTTCTATTACAACCGGTTGTGCCGTTTTTGATTTTCCAGGTACTCGTGTTTCCCATACCCATGGTACTACAGCTTGTTCTATTTCTTGTGGTATTTCTGCTGCTTCTACTTCTTTCACTACAAACAACTTAGCAATGTTCTCCTCAGGAAATTCCAATCTTACTCTACCTTTTTCAAATATTATCTTTGCTTCTAACATTGACAATAGATCCCTCCCGAATAGTGATTCTGGGCTATTTGGCATATATAAAAATTGATGGTCAAATTCTTTCCCCCCAAATTTTATATCTAATGGCCGCAAAAACGTTCGTTCCTCAACCCGAAACCCCCACTACTTGGACAGTAGAATCACTCAAAGGTCCTAGCTTAGTGTTAACAGCTGAATATGATGCCCCTGTATCTACTCTAAATTCTAACGGTTTTCCATCAACCTCCATTACTACTTTCAGATCCTTATCTAGTCAGGATGAATTTTGATAATTCCCCATCATAAAGGCTTGGACAACACCTTGTGGATTTCCCGAGAAGGCACCTGTATTATTCGTCATTCCCTGATTTCCATTCCCACCAGCTATAATTCCCCCCCCAAAACCCATTCCTTGGTTGAGAGGACACTCATTTTTCCAATGCCCTCTATTTTTACACAAAGCACATTGATCTATCCCTAGCTGCATTCTTCCCCTTCCCATATTCAATTGACCCATAAATCCTCCCGCACCCATTGGCATTTCCCCTCTTCCTATTCCTCTTCCCCCTCCTTGTCCACGTCCTCGGCTCCCTCCTCTCATATTATTCCCAGCCGCTCGCTGTAACACTGCTAACATGGTTGCCTGATGTTTCCTGGCCGTTTCTTTTTCCCTATTATTATACACTTTCCAAGCAACTTCCAATAGTTTGTCTAAATTCCGAGTATCTTCTCCCTCCAATTTCTGTAGTTTCTTTCTAATATCTTCCTGGGACTGCCCCATAAAAATTAATGCTAGCTGTAATTTTCCCAATTCCCCTTCAACTTCTAAATTAGTGTATCTACGAGCTGTCTCCTTAAGCTGCTCGAGAAAGGTTGACGGAGACCCATTTTTCTCCTGCCTGACCGAATACAACTTAGACCAATTCAGAGTTTTTGGTATTCCATTCCGGATTCCTTCCGTTAATAACTCCTGATAAGCTTTAAGTCTCCGAGACCCACCCGTCGAGTTGGGATTCCACTCCGGATCTTCCTAGGTACTAAATCATTTACTGTACCATCCACAAGCCGCAATCTAATCATTTCCCGTGCTTTCTCTGTCATAGCTTTAAACACCATTTCCTTTTCAGTAGAATCCATTATTGTGTCTAACAAAACTTGTAAATCATTCCAGTCCGGATTCTGAGTCTTAATTACCATCTTTACCACCCGCGCAGTCCGTTCAGGATCCTCCCGATACGCCCCCGCTGATTGTTTCCAAATTAGCAAATCATTCGGGGAAAAGGGAACTTTCACTATGACTCGTTCTCCATGTGGCCCGACTGCTTCACGTAGCGGGACCATTAAATGAGCACCTTCTTCCTTTTTTTTTTCTTCCTACCTCCCACCGCCCTCTCCGAGTTCTTTCACATAAGGGGGTTCATGGCAGATCTGCGGTTTCTATTTTTGCTTCCCAATCCTCCCTTTCTACCTCCGGCACACTTTCTCCAAAGTCACGTTCCTCCATCGGAGGGGCACTAGGGGCTACCAACAAAGAAACATCCTCTTCAGGTTCCGAAAACCTAACCGAGCATTCCTTCTCTTTCTGCCATCCCTTACATCCTTCACAATTCACCTTTAATGTTTTCAAAACCATGATCCCACACTCCTTTTGCCACTCCGGTTTATCTTTCAAATAATAAAAGATGTCTAAGTACAGTATTTCATCCCATTTTTCATTACTTTGCAGGAAATGCATCAAAGGTGTAATAATGTCAGGATTCAGTGTACCATTCCTAGGCCATTGCATACCATCGGGTTCATATAAAGGCCACACATTATTACAAAAGTCAATCAATTTCTTTTTACTTAGTTCTTGACTAAAATTCCCTGCATTCCAATGCTGTAATAAGCAACCCAAAGGTGAGTCATCAGGCACTTCCATTCCAGAACACGCTAAAGCTTTAAATGTTTTTAAAGGCATCATTACACACGTACACACACACACAAACCAACAAATACCACTGAAACCTTGCCTTTCCCGTCGCCGCGGGTGGCAAGTGCTGAACCTGCGTAATCGCTGTTACGTCTGACGGCCAGCGCCTAGGCTTTTTCCACAACCTTTAAGGACATCCGTTAGCCTCCGTGCAGGACCGCAGTCCTGTCTTAATCGGCAGGCTACCCAAATAAAAGGAATAAAGCACCTTCGGGCTTACCTCCTGGTCGTCCATCAGGCGCGGGTCGGGCACGGGTAGATGTTCTCCCAGAAATCACCTGGTGCCGGCGTGGAGTGGATCAGCACGCGAACCGCCCCAGCCACCTCCGGAGTCCCATCTGGGTCGCCAACAAACTGTTGCCCGATATCCCAAACAAAACACAAACTAACAAAGTTAGTTTATGCGGTGCTTTATTCAAAGGGCCCGAGACCTGCGGACTAGCGTCCCAAAGTCAGATCTCACCAGTTTCCATTTTTACCAGGTTTTTATAAACTCTTACAAAGTTGACTACGTGCAAAACACACACAGTTCAAGACAATACAGATACATAAATCTTGTAGATATTATTCCTAAAAGTCATAAAATCTACATGCTTGTCTACTCCAAACTGTAGGCTACCCCCCTAAATCCCCCTTACTTGTCTTCCCAACACCAGAACCCTTTATTATTGAATATACATTAACCTTTATTGTTTATTATTTCATCATGTTCTGTATGCTCTACTAGATCCTTTAATAATTTTGTAGTTCTCAGTACATTCCCAGGCCTGTTTTCCAAGGGCCTACTTGTGAACTGCTGCCTTCTAAGCCTTAGCATGACTACTACTACTTATAATTCTAATATATTTTATAGTAATTTTACAGACTCGGTATCAAGAGCACATCACAGCAGGCACCAGAGCACATCACAGCCCTGCTCCTTGTGATGTCACAGGAACCAGAGCACATCACAGCCCTGACCCTTGTGATGTCAGAGGCACCACGGTACATCACATCCCTGACCCATGTGATGTCACAGGCACCAGATCACATCACAGCCCTCCTCCTTGTGATGCCACAGGTGCCAGAGCACATCACAGCCCCGCTGCTGGTGATGTCACAGGCACCAGAGCACATCACAGCCCGGCTCCTTGTGATGTCACAGGCACCAGAGCACATCACAGCCCTACTCCTTGTGATGTCACAATCACCAGAGCATATCACAGCGCCGCTCCTTATGATGTCACAGGCACCAGAGCACATCACAGCCCTGCTCCTTGTGATGTCACAGGCACCACAGCACATCACAGCCCTGACCCTTGTGATGTCACAGGCTCCAGAGCAAATCAGAGCCCTTATCCTTGTGATGTCACAGGTGTTACAGCACATCACTGCCGTGACCCTTGTGATCTCACAGGCACCAGAGCACATCACAGCCCTGCTCCTTGTGATGTCACAGGCACCAGAGCAAATCACAACGCCCTAACCTCTGTGATGTCACAGGCACCAGATCACATCACAGCCCCGCTCCTTGTGATGTCACAGGCACCACAGCACATCACAGCCCTGACCCTTGTGATGTGACAGCTGTTAGAGCACATCACAGCCCTGACCCTTGTGATGTCACAAGCAACAGAACACATCACAGCCCCGCTTCCTGTGATGTCACAGGCACCAGAGCACATGACAAACCGGACCCTTGTTATGTCACAGATGTCAGAGCACATCACAGCCCTGACACTTGTGAAGTCACGGGCACAAGAGCACATCACAACCCGGACCATTGTGATGTCAAAGACACCAGAGCACAACACAGCCCTGCTCCTAGTGATGTCACAGGCACCAGAGCACATCACAGCCCTGAACATTGTGATGTCACAGGCACCAGAGCACATCACGGCTCTGCTCCTTGTCATGTCACAGGCACCAGAGCAAATCACAGCCCTGCTCCTTGTGATGTCACAGGAACCAGAGCACATAACAGCCCCGCTCCTTGTGATGTCACAGGCACGAGAGGACATCATAGCCCTGCCCCTTGTGATGTCACAGGCACCAGAGCACATCACAACCCTGCTCCTTGTGATGTCACAGGCACCAGAGCACATCGCAACCCTGACCCTTGTGATGTCACAGGCAGAAGAGCACATCACAGCCTTGCTCCTTGTGATGTCACAGGCAGAAGAGCACATCACAGCCCTGCCCGTTGTGATGTCACAGGCACCAGAGCACATCACAGCCCGGCCCCTTGTGATGTCACAGGCACCAGAGCACATCACAGCCCTGACCCTTGTGATGTCACAAGCAACAGAGCACATCACAGCCCCGCTCATTGTGATGTCACAGGCACCAGAGCACATCGCAACCCTGACCCTTGTTATGTCACAGGCAGAAGAGCACATCACAGCCCCACTCCTTCTGATGTCACAGGCACCAGAGCACATCACAGACCCGCTCCTTGTGATGTCACAGGTACCAGAGCACATCACAGCCCTGCCCCTTGTGATGTCACAGGCACCAGTGCACATCACAGGCCTGCTCCTTGTGATGTCACAGGCACCAGAGCACATCACAAACTTGACCCTTGTGATGTCACAGGCTCTGATGTCACAGGAACCAGACCACATCAGAGCCCTGACCATTGTGATGTCACAGGCACCAGAGCACATCACAGCCCCGCCTCCTTGTGAATGTCACAGGCACCAGAGCACATCAACACCCTGAACCTTTGTGATGTCACAGGCAGAAGAGCACATCACAGCCCCGCCCTTGTGATGTCACAGGCACCAGAGCACATCACAGCCCTGCGCCCTATGATGTCACAGGCATAAGAGCACATCACAGCCCTGCGCTTGTGATGTCACAGGCACCAGAGCACATCACAGCCCTGCTCCTTGTGATGTCATTGGCACCAGAGCACATCACAGCCCTGCCCTTGTGATGTCACAGGCACCAGAGCACATCACAGCCCTGACCCTTGTGATGTCACAGGCACCAGAGCACGTCACAGCCTCTGACCCTTGTGATGTCACAGGATGTTAGAGGACATCACAGCCCTGCCCTTGTGATGAGGGACAGGCACCAGAGCACATCACAGCCCGGCCCTTGTAATGTCACAGGCACCAGAGCAAATCACAGTCCTGAAACTTATGATGTCACAGGAATAAGAGCACATCACAGCCCTGCTTGTAATGTCACAGGCACCAGAGCACCTCACAGCCCTGCCCCTTGTGATGTCACAGGCACCAGAGCAAATCACAGTCCTGAATCTTATGATGTCACAGGCATAGAGCACATCACAGGCCTGACTCTTGTAATGTCACAGGCACCAGAGCACATCACAGCCCTGACCATTGTGATGTCAGAGGCACCAGAGCACATCACAGTCCTGCCCCTTGTGATGTCACAGGCACCAGAGCACATCACAGTCCTGACCCTTGTGATGTCACAGGCAGAAGAGCACATCACAGCCCTGCCCCTTGTGATGTCACAGGCACATCAGAGCACATCACTGGCCTGCTCCTTGTGATGTCACAGGCACCAGAGCACATCACAACCTTGACCCTTTGATGTCACAGGCACCGAGCACGTCACAGCACTGCTCCTTGTGATGTCACAGGCACCAGAGCACATCACAGCCCTGCACCTTGTGATGTCACAGGCACCAGAGCCTGCCCCTTGTGATGTCACAGGCACCCTGCCCTGAAACTTATGATGTCACAGGAAGAGCACCAGAGCACATGTCACAGGCACCAGAGCACCAAGCCTGACCATTGTGATGTCACAGGCACCAGAGCACATCACAGCCCTGACCATTGTGATGTCACAGGCACCAGAGCACATCACAGCCCTGAAATTGTGATGTCACAGGCACCAGAGCACATCACAGCCCTCCCATGGTGATGTCACAGGCACCAGAGCACATCACAGCCCTGCTCCTTGTGATGTCACAGGCACCAGAGCACATCACAGCCCGGCCCTTGTGATGTCACAGGCACCAGAGCACATCACAACCCCACCCTTGTGATGTCACAGGCACCAGAGCACATCACAGCCCTGCTCCTTCTGATGTCACAGGCACCAGAGCACATCACAGCCCTGCCCTTTGTTATGTCACAGGCACCAGAGCACATCACAGTCCTGAAACTTATGATGTCACAGGAATAAGAGCACATCACAGCCCCACTCTTTGTAATGTCACAGGCACCAGAGCACATCACAGCCTGAACCTTGTGATGTCACAGGAACCAGAGCACATCACAGCCCTGCCCCTTGTGATGTCACAGGCACCAGAGCACATCACAGTCCTGAATCTTGTGATGTCACAGGAACAAGAGCACATCACAGCCCCGCTCCTTGTGATGTCACAGGCACCAGAGCACATCACAGCCCTGACCATTGTGATGTCACAGGCACCAGAGCACATCACAGCCCTGACCCTTGTGATGTCACAGGCACCAGAGCACATCACAGCCCTGAAACCTTGTGATGTCACAGGCACCAGAGCACATCACAGCCCTGACCCTTGTGATGTCACAGGCACCAGAGCACATCACAGCCCCAGCCCTGCCCTTGTGATGTCACAGGCACCAGAGCACACCACAGGCCTGCTCCTTGTGATGTCACAGGCACCAGAGCACATAACAACCTTGACCCTTTTGATGTCACAGGCACCCGAGCACGTCACAGCCCTGCTCCTTGTGATGTCACAGGTACCAGAGCACATCACAGCCCTGCCCCTTGTGATGTCACAGGCACCAGAGCACATCACAGTCCTGAAACTTACGATGTCACAGGCATAAGAGCACATCACAGCCCTGCTCCTTGTGTGATGTCACAGGCACCAGAGCACATCACAGGCCTGACCATTGTGATGTCACAGGCACCAGAGCACATCACAGCCTGAGCCTTGTGATGTCACAGGCACCAGAGCACATCACAGCCCTGCTCCTTGTGATGTCACAGGCACCAGAGCAAATCACAGCCCTGATTGTTGTGATGTCACAGGCACCAGAGCACATCACAGCCCTGACCCTTGTGATGTCACAGGCACCAGAGCACATCACAGCCCTGATCGTTGTGATGTCACAGGCACCAGAGCACATCACAGCCCTGCTCCTTATGATGTCACAGGCACCAGAGCAAATCACAGCCCTGATCGTTGTGATGTCACAGGCACCAGAGCACATCACAGCCCTGACCTTGTGATGTCACAGGCACCAGAGCACATCACAGCCCTGCTCCTTGTGATGTCACAGGCACCAGAGCACATCACAGCCCTGGCCCTTGTGATGTCACAGGCACCAGAGCACATCACAGCCCTGCCCCTTGTGATGTCACAGGCACCAGAGCACATCACAGCCCTGCTCCTTGTGATGTCACAGGCACCAGAGCACATCACAGCCCTGACACCTTGTGATGTCACAGGCACCAGAGCACATCACAGCCCTGACCTTTGTGATGTCACAGGCACCAGAGCACATCACAGCCCTGACCTTGTGATGTCACAGGCACCAGAGCACATCACAGCCCTGACTCCTTGTGATGTCACAGGCAGCAGAGCACATCACAGCCCTGACCCTTGTGATGTCACAGGCACCAGAGCACATCACAGCCCTGACCCTTGTGATGTCACAGGCACCAGAGCACATCACAGCCCTGCCCCTTGTGATGTCACAGGCACCAGAGCACATCACAACCCTGACCCTTGTGATGTCAGAGGCACCAGAGCACATCAAAGCCCTTCCCCTTGTGATGTCATAGGTGTTAGACCACATCACAGCCCTGCCCCTTGTGATGTCACAGGTGTTAGACCACATCACAGCCCTGCTCCTTGTGATTTCACAGGCACCAGAGCACATCACAACCCTGACCTTTGTGATGTCACAGGTGCTAGATCTCATCACAGCCCTGACTCTTTGATGTCAAAGGCACCAGAGCACATCACAGCCCTGCTCCTTGTGATGTCACAGGCAACAGGGCACATCACAGCCCCTCTCCTTGTGATTTCACAGGCACCAGAGCACATCACAGCCCTGCTCCTTGTGATTTCACAGGCACCACAGCACATCACAGCCCTGCCCCTTGAAATGTCACGGGCAGCAGAGCATGTCACAGCCCCGCTCCTTCTGATGTCACAGGTTTTAGAGCACATCACAGCTGTCCTGATTTTAGGATAGGGTTCTGTCAATAAACGGCAGAAGTTTCCCTTTGAAATAGAGAAATCAATTTCACCCCCCTCCGAGTGTTATAATTGTTTCAAATCAAGGACTCAAGGCAGAGATAAGGATGTAAAAGTAACAGCTCTTTACTACTCTAACTCAGAGCACAAGTAGAAAACAACAACAACTATTAAAAATTACCGGCAAAAAGAACAGAAGAAAATAACCCGGTTCTAGTCCTTTCTTTAGACGCGGACACACTCGGTCTGTGTCCATTCCCGGGGATGTAACACGTGCCGCAGAGCAGGCGGGAGCGAGGGAGGTGGAGGGGAGCAGCCGGAGCCGGGCTGGGCTCAGGTGGGAGCAGCTCCTCACTCACTGTAGTGTCTGGAGATCAGTTGTATTCCCAAAAGGCAAGAGGCGTTTGGTCTTTGGTGGTCAGCAGTGCCTCCTCTCCGCTCTCTCACCCGAAACAGAAGTGCCCCTCCACAAGCCCGCACGCTCCTCTGGGTAGCCCTACCCGGAAGCCCTCGCGGTCCTCCGAGCAGCTCCGGTCCCACTCACCCGCCCATCCAGGGCCATCACAAACCCTGGGCACAGCCGGCGGGTTCTGTTAGCATTACAATGGGAAAAAATTCTCCAAACTCATATATTAAAGGAGCAGAACCCCAACCCCCAACATTATCCACCCTGAATTTTTTTCCCATGCCAACATGCTACAGCAAATTAAAAAACCTTTAAATCGTATACATACAGGCAGTTACAGGCGCAGTATCATGGATAGTTCACCCTAGAACAAGGTCTCCTTGGGGTATGCATCGGGTCTCTCTATCCTTTTGCATCACCCACCAAGTGCAACCTGGTCCTTGAGCGAAAACCACCCTACGAACAGGATTGTCTTTGCTGGAGTCAGAGTTCACTCAAACAGTTTTCCCTAACATGCCTCTGAGGTGTACCACTGGGACCTTATCTCCATCTGGTGTTCCCAAGGGCTCAGACTGAGCAGGGCCTGCTTGGTTAGTGGAACCTCGGGTATTCACTAACCATGTGGCCTTTGGTAAATTAATCTCTCAGTTCTTAAAAGTCCCCCCACCAAGTGCTTTTAAGGTGGTTTTAAGCAGGCCATTGCACCGTTCGACTTTCCCAGCCGCTGGTGCATGGTAGGGAATATGGTACACCCACTCAATGCCGTGTTCTCTAGCTCAGGTGCTAACAAGGCTATTTTTGAAATGAGTCCCATTGTCTGACTCAATTCTTTCAGGGGTACCATGTCTCCAAAGGACTTGTTTTTCCAGGCCTAGGATGGTGTTCCTAGCAGTAGCGTGGGACACAGGGTATATCTCCAACCACCCGGTTGTGGCTTCTACCATGGTCAGCACATAGCGCTTGCTTTGGCGGGTCTGAGGCAGTGTGATGTAGTCAATCTGCCAGGCCTCTCCATACTTATATTTGGACCATCGCCCACCATACCAGAGGGGCTTCACCTGCTTGGCCTGCTTGATGGCAGCACACGTCTCACAGTCATGGATAACCTGGGAAATACTGTCTATGGTTAAATCCACCCCTCAGTCTCGTGCCCACTTATAGGTGGCGTCTCTGCCCTGATGACCTGAGGCATCATGGGCTCATTGAGCCAGGAACAATTCTCTCTTGTGTTCTCAATCTAAGTCTATTTTTGACACTTCTATCTGTGCAGCCTGATTTACTCGCTCGTTGTGCCGGTGTTCTTCACTAGCCCGACTCTTGGGAACATGGGAATCCACATGGCGGACTTTCACGGGTAGCTTCTCTATCCGAGTGGCAATGTCTTTCCACTCATCAGCAGCCCAGATTGGTTTTCTTCTACGTTGCCAGTCAGCCTTTTTCCACCTTTCCAGCCAACCCCACAGAGCATTGGCTACCATCCATGAATCAGTGTAAAGGTAGAGCTTTGGCCATTTCTCTCTCTCAGCAATGTTCAAGGCTAGCTGAACAGCTTTGAGTTCAGCAAGTTGATTTGATCCACCTTCTCCTTCGGTAGCTTGTGCAACCTGTCGTGTGGGGCTCCATACAGCTGCTTTCCACTTCCGATTCATTCCCACCATGCGTCAGGAACCGTCGGTGAAAAGAGCGTAGCACGTTTCATCTGCTGGCAGCTGGTTGTACGGTGGGGCTTCTTCAGCTCAGGTCACTTGCTTCTGCTCCTCCTCCTCAGCGAGACTAAAATCTTCACCTTCTGGCCAGTTTGTAATTACCTCTAAAATCCCAGGGCGATTTGGGTTACCAATGCGGGCGCGCTGCGTGATGAGGGCAATCCACTTGCTTCATGTGTCGTCGGTGGCATGGTGGGTAGAAGGAATTTTTCCTTTGAACATCCACCCCAGCACTGGCAGTCGGAGTGCCAGGAGAAGTTGTGCTTTTGTGCCAATTACCTCTGAGGCAGCTTGAACTCCTTCATAGGCAGCCAAGATTTCCTTCTCCGTCGGAGTGTAATTGGCTTCAGAACCTCTGTAACCTCTGCTCCAGAATCCCAGGGATCGGCCTCGAGTCTCACCAGGCACCTTCTGCCAAAGGCTCCAGGACAGACCATGGTTCCCGGCTGCAGAGTAGAGCACATTCTTTACCTCTGGTCCTGTCCTTACTGGGCCAAGGGCTACAGCATGAGCAATTTCCTGCTTGATCTGGGCGAAGGCTTGCTGCTGTTCAGGGCTTTAGTGGAAATTGTTCTTTTTGCGGGTGACCAGGTAGAGAGGGCTCACAATCTGGCTGTACTTAGGGATATGCATTCTCCAAAAGCCTATGGCACCTAGGAAAGCTTGTGTTTCTTTCTTGCTTGTTGGTGCTGACATTGCAGTGATCTTATTAATGACCTCAGTGGGGACCTGGCGCCGTCCGTGTTGCCACTTCACTCCCAGGAACTGGATCT
>JAREIS010003022.1:0-22631 GCA_030060385.1 Muscicapa striata striata | reverse complement strand
AAATGATGCTCATTGAATTCGCAGGATTTCATTCCCTTTCCTGAAAGGATTATCTTTCCTGTAGGATTTCCTTTCAGGAAAGGGAATGAAATCCTGAAATGGCAGGACAAAGTCTGAGAAACCCACAGGAAGGGAGATATGATGTAATGAAATGAAATGCGATGGAAGAAATCCCGGAAATTCATAAAGGGGGTGACCACGCTGAAATGGCCTGAGATGAGTAGAGGTGGCTGGAAATAAAGCAAAAACTTGCTGAAATGACTCGGAAAAACCTCCTGAAATGAAGGAAGAAAGGATAAAATAGAATCTGTAGAGAGGTTGCTAAAAAAATGAAATGGCGAGAGAAAGGGAGGGCAAATTCCGAAAGCGAGAGAAAACAGTAAAAGTGACTGGGATGACAAGTAGTGCAGGGAAATGGCCCAAAACTTGCTCTAATTATCCCTAAAAACATGCTGGAATCATGGAGGAAAGGAAAAACCAGAGCCTGTTGAGAGGCTGCTAAAAGAAAAGAATTAGCAAAAAAACCAGGGGAAAATTCCGAAACCCAAGAAAACAGTCAAAGTGCATGGGATGACAAACAAGTGCAGGGATATGCACCAAAGCTTGCCCAAATGATGCTCATTGAATTCACAGGATTTCATTCCCTTTCCTGAAAGGAAGGATTTCCTTTCAGGAAAGGGAATGAAATCCTGAAATGGCAGGACAAAGTCTGAGAAACCCTCAGGAAGGAGATATGATGTAATGAAATGAAATGCGAAGGAAGAAATCCCGGAAATTCATAAAGGGGTGACCACGCTGAAATGGCCTGAGATGAGTAGAGGTGGCTGGAAATAAAGCAAAAACTTGCTGAAATGACTCGGAAAAGCCTCCTGAAATGAAGGAAGAAAGGATAAAATAGAATCTGTAGAGAGGTTGCTAAAAAAATGAAATGGCGAGAAAAGGAGGGCAAATTCCCAAAGCGAGAAAAACAGTAAAAGTGACTGGGATGACAAGTAGTGCCAGGAAATGGCCCAAAACTTGCTCTAATTACCCTAAAAACATGCTGGAATCATGGAGGAAAGGAAAAACCAGAGCCTGTTGAGGAGGCTGCTAAAAGAAAAAAAATTAGCAAAAAAACCAGGGAAAATTCGAAACCAAGAAAACAGTCAAAGTGCATGGGATGACAAGAAGTGCAGGGATATGCACAAAGCTTGCCCAAATGATGCTCATTGAATTCGCAGGATTTCATTCCCTTTCCTGAAAGGAAGGATTTCCTTTCAGGAAAGGGAATGAAATCCTGAAATGGCAGGACAAAGTCTGAGAAACCCGCAGGAAGGGAGATATGATGTAATGAAATGAAATGCGATGGAAGCAATCCGGGAAATTGATAAAGGGGGTGACCACGCTGAAATGGCCAGCGATCAGTAGAGGTGGCTGGAAATAAAGCAAAAACTTGCTGAAATGACTCGGAAAAGCCTCCTGAAATGAAGGAAGAAAGGATAAAATAGAATCTGTAGAGAGGTTGCTAAAAAATGAAATGGCGAGAGAAAGGGAGGGCAAATTCCGAAAGCGAGAGAAAACAGTAAAAGTGACTGGGATGACAAGTAGTGCCGGGAAATGGCCCAAAACTTGCTCTAATTACCACAGGAAAAACCAGAGCCTGTTGAGAGGCTGCTAAAAGGAAAGGAATTAGCAAAAAAACCAGGGAAAATTCAAAAGCAAGAAAACAGTCAAAGTGCATGGGATGACAAAAGTGCAGGGATATGCACCAAAGCTTGCCCAAATGATGCTCATTGAATTCGTGAGGATTTCATTCCCTTTCCTGAAAGGAAGGATTTCGAAGGAAAACCAGAGCCTGTTGAGAGGCTGCTAAAGAAGGAATTACAAACAGGAAATTCGACAAGAAAACAGTCAAAGTGCATGGATGACAAAAGTCAGGATATCACAAAGCTGCAAATGATGCTCATTGATAGATTTCATTCCCTTCCTGTTGGGGACAAAGTAAAACGCAGAAAGGAGAATGGAATGTGAAATGCTGAGAATCGGAAATTCATAAAGGGGACCACGCTGAAATGGCCTGAGATGAGTAGAGGTGGCTGGAATAAAGCAAAACTTGCTGAAACGACTGGAAAAGCCTCCTGAAATGTAAGAAAAAGAGGATAAAATAGAATCTGTAGGAGATTGCTAAAAATGAAATGGCGAAAAAGGCAGGGCAAATTCCCTTAAGCGAGAGAAAGAGTAAAAGTGACCGGATGACAAGTAGTATGAAATTGCCCAGAACTTGCTCTAATTACCCCTAAAAACATACTGGAATCATGAGGAAAGAAAACCAGAGCCTGAAAAGTGGCCCAAAACTTTCTCTAATTATCCCTAAAAACATGCTGGAATCATGGAGGAAAGGAAAAAACCAGAGCCTATTGAGAGGCTGCTAAAAAAAAGGAATTAGCAAAACCAGGAAAATTCGAATCCCAAGAAAACAGTCAAAGTGAAGTGCAGGGATATGCACCAAAGCTTGCCCAAATGATGCTCATTGAATTCGCAGGATTTCATTCCCTTTCCTGAAAGGAAGGATTTCCTTTCAGGAAAGGGAATGAAATCCTGAAATGGCAGGACAAAGTCTGAGAAACCCACAGGAAGGGAGATATGATGTAATGAAATGAAATGCGCTGGAGGAAATCCCGGAAATTCATAAAGGGGGTGACCACGCTGAAATGGCCTGAGATGAGTAGAGGTGGCTGGAAATAAAGCAAAAACTGGCTGAAATGACTCGGAAAAGCCTCCTGAAATGAAGGAAGAAAGGATAAAATAGAATCTGTAGAGAGGTTGCTAAGAAAATGAAATGGCGAGAGAAAGGGAAGGCAAATTCCCAAAGCGAGAGAAAAGAGTAAAAGTGACTGGGATGACAAGTAGTGCCGGGAAATGGACCAAAACTTGCTCTAATTACCCTTAAAAACATGCTAGAATCATGGAAGAACAGAAAAACCAGAGCCTGTTGAGTGACTGCTAAAAGAAAAGGAATTAGCAAAAAAACCAGGGGAAAATTCCAAAAGCGAAGAAAACAGTCAAAGTGCATGGGATGACAAGAAGTGCAGGGATATGCACCAAAGCTTGCCCAAATGATGCTCATTGAATTCGCAGGATTTCATTCCCTTTCCTGAAAGGAAGGATTTCCTTTCAGGAAAGGGAATGAAATCCTGAAATGGCAGGACAAAGTCTGGAAACCCGCAGGAAGGGAGATATGATGTAATGAAATGAAATGCGATGGAAGAAATCCCGGAAATTCATAAAGGGGGTGACCACTCTGAAATGGCCTGAGATGAGTAGAGGTGGCTGGAATAAAGCAAAAACTTGCTGAAATGACTCGGAAAAGCCTCCAGAAATGAAGGAAGAAAGGATAAAATAGAATCTGTAGAGAGGTTGCGAAAAAAATGAAATGGCGAGAGAAAGGGAGGGCAAATTCCCAAAGCGAGAGAAAACAGTAAAAGTGACTGGGATGACAAGTAGTGCTGGGAAATGGCCCAAAACTTGCTCTAATTACCCTTAAAAACATGCTAGAATCATGGAAGAACGGAAAAACCAGAGCCTGTTGAGAGGCTGCTAAAAGAAAAGGAATTAGCAAAAAAACCAGGGGAAAGTCCCGAAACCAAAGAAAACAGTCAAAGTGCATGGGATGACAAGAAGTGCAGGGATATGCACCAAAGCTTGCCCAAATGATGCTCATTGAATTCGCAGGATTTCATTCCCTTTCCTGAAAGGAAGGATTTCCTTTCAGGAAAGGGAATGAAATCCTGAAATGGCAGGACAAAGTCTGAGAAACCCGCAGGCTGGGAGATATCATGTAATGAAATGAAATGCGATGGAAGAAATCCCAGAAATTGACACAGGGGGTGACCACGCTGAAATGGCCTGAGATGAGTAGAGGTTGCTGGAAATAAAGCAAAAACTGGCTGAAATGACTCGGAAAAGCCTCCTGAAATGAAGGAAGAAAGGATAAAATAGAATCTGTAGAGAGGTTGCTAAAAAAATGAAATGGCGAGAGAAAGGGAGGGCAAATTCCGAAAGCGAGAGAAAACAGTAAAAGTGACTGGGATGACATGTAGTGCAGAAAAGTGGCCCAAAACTTGCTCTAATTATCCCTAAAAACATGCTGGAATCATGGAAGAACGGAAAAAACCAGAGCCTGTTGAGAGGCTGCTAAAAGAAAAGGAATTAGCAAAAAAACCAGGGGAAAATTCCGAATCCCAAGAAAACAGTCAAAGTGCATGGGATGACAAGAAGTGCAGGGATATGCACCAAAGCTTGCCCAAATGATGCTCATTGAATTCGCAGGATTTCATTCCCTTTCCTGAAAGGAAGGATTTCCTTTCAGGAAAGGGAATGAAATCCTGAAATGGCAGGACAAAGTCTGAGAAACCCACAGGAAGGGAGATATGATGTAATGAAATGAAATGCGCTGGAGGAAATCCCGGAAATTCATAAAGGGGGTGACCACGCTGAAATGGCCTGAGATGAGTAGAGGTGGCTGGAAATAAAGCAAAAACTTGCTGAAATGACTCGGAAAAACCTCCTGAAATGAAGGAAGAAAGGATAAAATAGAATCTGTAGAGAGGTTGCTAAAAAAATGAAATGGCGAGAGAAAGGGAGGGCAAATTCCCAAAGCGAGAGAAAACAGTAAAAGTGACTGGGATGACAAGTAGTGCCGGGAAATGGCCCAAAACTTGCTCTAATTACCCTTAAAAACATGCTAGAATCATGGAAGAACGGAAAAACCAGAGCCTGTTGAGTGACTGCTAAAAGGAAAGGAATTAGCAAAAAAACCAGGGGAAAATTCAAAAGCCAAGAAAACAGTCAAAGTGCATGGGATGACAAGAAGTGCAGGGATATGCACCAAAGCTTGCCCAAATGATGCTCATTGAATTCGCAGGATTTCATTCCCTTTCCTGAAAGGAAGGATTTCCTTTCAGGAAAGGGAATGAAATCTTAAATGGCAGGACAAAGTCTGAGAAACCCGCAGGAAGGGAGATATGATGTAATGAAATGAAATGCGATGGAAGAAATCCCGGAAATTCATAAAGGGGGTGACCACTCTGAAATGGCCTGAGATGAGTAGAGGTGGCTGGAATAAAGCAAAAACTTGCTGAAATGACTCGGAAAAGCCTCCTGAAATGAAGGAAGAAAGGATAAAATAGAATCTGTAGAGAGGTTGCTAAAAAAATGAAATGGCGAGAGAAAGGGAGGGCAAATTCCCAAAGCGAGAGAAAACAGTAAAAGTGACTGGGATGACAAGTAGTGCTGGGAAATGGCCCAAAACTTGCTCTAATTACCCTTAAAAACATGCTAGAATCATGGAAGAACGGAAAAACCAGAGCCTGTTGAGAGGCTGCTAAAAGAAAAGGAATTAGCAAATAAAGGGGTGACCACGCTGAAATGGCCTGAGATGAGTAGAGGTGGCTGGAAATAAAGCAAAAACTTGCTGAAATGACTCAGGAAAAACCTCCTGAAATGAAGGAAGAAAGGATAAAATAGAATCTGTAGAGAGGTTGCTAAAAAAATGAAATGGCGAGAGAAAGGAGGGCAAATTCCCAAGCGAGAGAAAACAGTAAAAGTGACTGGGATGACAAGTAGTGCAGGAAATGGCCCAAAACTTGCTCTAATTATCCCTAAAAACATGCTGGAATCATGGAGGAAAGGAAAAACCAGAGCCTGTTGAGTGACTGCTAAAAGAAAAGGAATTAGCAAAAACCAGGGGAAAATTCGAATCCCAAGAAAACAGTCAAAGTGCATGGGATGACAAGAAGTGCAGGGATATGCACCAAAGCTTGCCCAAATGATGCTCATTGAATTCGCAGGGATTTCATTCCCTTTCCTGAAAGGAAGGATTTCCTTTCAGGAAAGGGAATGAAATCCTGAAATGGCAGGACAAAGTCTGAGAAACCCGCAGGAAGGAGATATGATGTAATGAAATGAAATGCGATGGAAGAAATCCCGGAAATTCATAAAGGGGGTGACCCTCTGAAATGGCCTGAGATGAGTAGAGGTGGCTGGAATAAAGCAAAACTTGCTGAAATGACTCGGAAAAGCCTCAGAAATGAAGGAAGAAAGGATAAAATAGAATCTGTAGAGAGGTTGCAAAAAAAAATGAAATGGCGAGAAAGGGAGGGCAAATTCAAAGCGAGAGAAAACAGTAAAAGTGACTGGGATGACAAGTAGTGCTGGGGAAATGGCCCAAAACTTGCTCTAATTACCCTTAAAAACATGCTAGAATCATGGAAGAACGGAAAAACCAGAGCCTGTTGAGTGGCTGCTAAAAGAAAGGAATTAGCAAAAAAACCAGGGAAAGGGTGACCAGCTGAAATGGCCTGAGATGAGTAGAGTGGCTGGAAATAAAGCAAAAACTGAGCTGGAAATGACTGGAAAAGCCTCTGAAATGAAGAGGATAAAAAAGAGTATCTATAGAGAGGCTACAAAAAAAATGAAATGTGAAAAGGAGCAAATTCTAGCGAGAGAAAACAGTAAAAGTGACTGGGATGACAAGTAGTGCGGAAATGGCCCAAACACTCTAATTGCCTAAACATGCTAGAATCATGGAGGAAAGGAAAACCAGAGCCTGTTGAGAGGCTGCTAGAAGAAAAGGAATTAGCAAAAAACCAGGGAAAAGTCCAAAACCAAAGAAAACAGTCAAAGTGCATGGGATGTCAAGAAGTGCAGGGATATGCACCAAAGCTTGCCCAAATGATGCTCATTGAATTCGCAGGATTCATTCCCTTTCCTGAAAGGAAGGATTTCCTTTCAGGAAAGGAATGAACTCCTGAAATGGCAGGACAAAGTCTGAGAAACCCAAAGGCTAGGAGATATGATGTAATGAAATGAAATGCGATGGAAGAAATCCGGAAATTCATAAAGGGGTGACCACGCTGAAATGGCCTGAGATGAGTAGAGGTGGCTGGAAATAAAGCAAAACTTGCTGAAATGACTCGGAAAAGCCTCCTGAAATGAAGGAAGAAAGGATAAAATAGAATCTGTAGAGGGTTGCTAAAAAAATGAAATGGCGAGAGAAAGGGAGGGCAAATTCCCAAGCGAGAGAAAACAGTAAAAGTGACTGGGATGACAAGTAGTGCCGGAAATGGCCCAAAACTTGCTCTAATTATCCCTAAAAACATGCTGGAATCATGGAGGAAAGGAAAAACCAGAGCCTGTTGAGAGGCTGCTAAAGAAAAGGAATTAGCAAAAAAACCAGGGAAAATTCAAAACCCAAAAACAGTCAAAGTGCATGGGATGACAAGAAGTGCAGGGATATGCACCAAAGCTTGCCCAAATGATGCTCATTGAATTCGCAGGATTTCATTCCCTTTCCTGAAAAAGGAAGGATTTCCTTTCAGGAAGGGAATGAAAATGCTGAAATGGCAGGACAAAGTCTGAGAAACCATGGAAGGGAGATATGATGTAATGAAATGAAATGCGCTGGAGAAATCGGCAATTCATAAAGGGGTGACCATGCTGAAATGGCCTGAGATGAGTAGAGGTGGCTGGAATAAAGCAAAAACTTGCTGAAATGACTTGGAAAAAGCCTCAGAAATGAAGGAAGAAGGATAAAATAGAATCTGTAGAAGCGTTGCTAAAAATGAAACAGCGAGAGAAAGGGAGGAACAAATTCCCAAAGGAGAAAACAGTAAAAGTGACTGGGATGACAAGTAGTGCCGGGAAATGGCCCAAAACTTGCTCTAATTACCCTTAAACATGCTAGAATCATGGAAAATTCAACCAAAAACAGTCAAGTGCATGGATGACAAAGTGCAGGATATGCACAAGCTTCCAAATGATGCTATATGAGTTTCATTCCTTTCCTGATTCAGAAAGTGACAAAGGCATCTGAAACCCAGGAAGGAGATATGATGTAATGAAATGAAATCGTGGAAAATCCGGAAATTCATAAAGGGTACCCTGAAATGGCCTGAGATGAGTAGAGTGGCTGAATAGCAAAACTTGCTGAAATGACTCGAACCTCTGAAATGAAGGAAGAAAGGATAAAATAGAATCTGTAAGAGGTTCAAAAAATGAAATGGCGAGAGAAAGGAGGCAAATTCAAGAGAAAACAGTAAAAGTGACTGGGATGACAAGTAGTGCGGAAATCAAACTTCTCTAATTACCTAAAAATCATGGAAGGAACGACCTGTTGAGCTTAAAAGGTTCAAACCAGAATCAGCAAACATCAAGCGGGATGACAAATAGGATAAAGCCTATCTCATGTGGATATTCCCCCAAGGTTTCCTTTCAGAGATAATCAATGAAAAGTCAGAAACCAGGAAGAGATGATGTAATGAAATGAAATGCATGAAAATCGAAATTAAAGGTGCAGCTGAAATGCTAGATAGAAGGCTGGTACAAAAACTGGAAATAGAAACCTCCTGAAATGAAGGAAGAAAGGATAAAATAGAATCTGTAGAAGGTTGCTAAGAAAATGAAATGGAGAGAAAGGAGGCAAATTCCAAAGCGAGAGAAAACAGTAAAAGTGACTGGGATGACAAGTAGTCGGAAATGGCCAAAACTTGCTCTAATTACCCTAAAAACATCTAGAATCATGGAAAAGGAAAACCAGAGCCTGTTGAGGCTGCTAAAAAGGAATTAGAAACCAGGGAAAATCAATCCAAGAAAACAGTCAAAGTGCATGGGATGACAAGAAGTGAGGATATGCACAAAGCTTGCCAAATGATGCTCATTAATTGCAGGATTCATTCCCTTCCTGAAGGAAGATTCCCTTCAGAAGGAATGAAACTAAATGCAGACAAAGTCTGAGAAACCGCAGGAAGGAGATATGAGTAATGAATGAAATGCGTGGAAAAATCGGAAATTCATAAGGGGTGACCACGCTGAAATGGCCTGAGATGAGTGGTGGTGGAATAAACAAAATTTGCTGAAATGACTCGGAAAACCTCCTGAAATGAAGGAAGAAAGGATAAAATAGAATCTGTAGAGGTTGAAAAATGAAATGGCAAGAAAGGAGGCAAATTCAAGCGAGAAAAACAGTAAAGTGACTGGGATGAAAGTAGTCGAAATGGCCCAAAACTTCTCTAATTACCCTAAAACATCTGGAATCATGGAGAGGAAAACCAGAGCCTGTTGAGAGGCTGCTAAAGAAAGGAATTAGCAAAACCAGGAAATTCGAATCCCAAGAAAACAGTCAAAGTGCATGGGATGACAAAGTGAGGATATGCACAAAGCTTCCCAAATGATGCTCATTGATCAGGATTCATTCCGGAAGGAGATATGATGTAATGAAATGAAATCGATGGAAAGAAATCGGAAATTCATAAAGGGTGACCACGCTGAAATGGCCTGAGATGAGTAGAGGTGGCTGGAAATAAAGCAAAAACTTGCTGAAATGACTCAGAAAAACCTCCTGAAATGAAGGAAGAAAGGATAAAATAGAATCTGTAGAGAGGTTGCGAAAAAAATGAAATGGCAAGAGAAAGGAGGCAAATTCCCAAAGCGAGAGAAAACAGTAAAAGTGACTGGGATGACAAGTAGTGCAGAAAAAAGTGGCCCAAAACTTGCTCTAATTATCCCTAAAACATGCTGGAATCATGGAAGGAAAAAAAACAGAGCCTGTTGAGAGGCTGCTAAAAGAAAAAGATTAACAAAAAACCAGGAAAATTCGAATCCCAAGAAAACAGTCAAAGTGCATGGGATGACAAAAGTGCAGGATATACAAAAGCTTGCCCAAATGATGCTCATTGAATTCGCAGGATTTCATTCCCTTTCCTGAAAGGAAGGATTTCCCTTTCAGGAAGGGAATGAAATCCCAAATGTTGAGACAAAGTCTAGAAACCCACAGGAAGGGAGATAAGATGTAATAGAAATGAAAATCGATGGAAGAAATCGGAAATTCATAAAGGGTGACCACTCTGAAATGGCCTGAGATGAGTAGAGTGGCTGGAAATAAAGCAAAAACTTGCTGAAATGACTCAAAAAAATACTCAGAAATGAAGGAAGAAGGATAAAATAGAATCTGTAGAGAGGTTCTAAAAAAATGAAATGGCGAGAGAAAGGAGGCAAATTCAGCGAGAAAACAGTAAAAGTGACTGGGATGACAAGTAGTGCGAAATGGCCCAAAACTTGCTATATTACCCTTAAAAACATGCTAGAATCATGGAAGAAACGGAAAAACCAGAGCCTGTTGAGTGACTGCTAAAAGGAAAAGGTGCAAAAAACCAGGGGAAAATTCGAATCAAGAAAACAGTCAAAGTGCATGGGATGACAAAGTGCAGGGATATGCACCAAAGCTTGCCCAAATGATGCTCATTGAATCGCAGGATTTTCATTCCCTTTCCTGAAAGGAAGGATTTCCCTTTCAGGAAAGGGAATGAAAATCTGAATGGCAGGACAAAGTCTCAGAAACCCGCAGGAAGGGAGATATGATGTAATGAAATGAAATCACGATGGAAGAAATCGGAAATTCATAAAGGGTGACCACTCTGAAATGGCCTGAGATGAGTAGAGTGGCTGGAATAAAGCAAAACTTGCTGAAATGACTCGGAAAAAGCCTCAGAAATGAAGGAAGAAAGGATAAAATAGAATCTGTAGAGAGGTTGCTAAAAAATGAAATGCGAGAAGGGAGGCAAATTCCCAAAGAGAGAAAACAGTAAAAGTGACTGGGATGACAAGTTGTGCTGAAATGGCCCAAAGCACTCTAGTACCCTTAAAAACATGCTAGAATCATGGAAGAAGCGGAAAAACCAGAGCCTGTTGAGAGGCTGCTAAAAGAAAAGGAATTAGCAAAAAAACCAGGAAAGTTCCGAACCCAAAACAGTCAAAGTGCATGGGATGACAAAAGTGCAGGGATATGCACAAAGCTTGCCCAAATGATGCTCATTGAATTATGAGATTTCATTCCCTTTCCTGAAAGGAAGGATTTCCCTTTCAGGAAAGGAATGAAATCCTGAAATGTTGAGACAAAGTCTGAGAAACCCAGGAAGGAGATATGATGTAATGAAATGAAATACGATGGAAGAAATCCCGGAAATTCATAAAGGGTGACCACGCTGAAATGGCCTGAGATGAGTAGAGGTTGCTGGAAATAAAGCAAAAACTTGCTGAAATGACTCAGAAAAGCCTCCTGAAATGAAGGAAGAAAGGATAAAATAGAATCTGTAGAGGTTGCTAAAAAAATGAAATGGAAAGAGAAAAAGGAGGAGCAAATTCAAAGCGAGAAAACAGTAAAAGTGACTGGGATGACAAGTAGTGCGGGAAATGGACCAAAACTTGCTCCCCAAATGATGCTCATTGAATTATGCAGGATTTCATTCCCTTTCCTGAAAGGAAGGATTTCCTTTCAGGAAAGGGAATGAAATCCTGAAATGTGCAGACAAAGTCTGAGAAACCCACAGGAAGGAGATATGATGTAATGAAATGAAATCGCGATGGAGAAATCCGGAAATTCATAAAGGGGTGACCACTCTGAAATGGCCTGAGATGAGTAGAGGTGGCTGGAAATAAAGCAAAAACTTGCTGAAATGACTCAGGAAAAGCCTCCTGAAATGAAGGAAGAAAGGATAAAATAGAATCTGTAGAGGGTTGCTAAAAAAATGAAATGAAACAGTAAAAGTGACTGGGATGACAAGTAGTGCCAGGAAATGGCCCAAAACTTACTCTAATTACCCTTAAAAACATGCTAGAATCATGGAAGAACGGAAAAACCAGAGCCTGTTGAGAGGCTGCTAAAAGGAAAAGGAATTAACAAAAAAACCAGGGAAAATTCGAAACCAAAAACAGTCAAAGTGCATGGGATGACAAGAAGTGCAGGGATATGCACAAAAGCACCCAAATGATGCTCATTGGTCGCAGGATTTCATTCCCTTTCCTGAAAGGAAGGATTTCCTTTCAGGAAGGGAGATGAAATCCTGAAATGTGAGACAAAGTCTGAAACCACAGGAAGGGAGATATGATGTAATGAAATGAAATCGCTGGAGAAATCCCGGAAATTCATAAAGGGGGTGACCACTGAAATGGCCTGAGATGAAGTAGAGGTGGCTGGAATAAAGCAAAAACTTGCTGAAATGACTCAGGAAAAACCTCAGAAATGAAGGAAGAAAGGATAAAAATAGAATCTGTAGAGGTTGCTAAAAAAATGAAATGGCGAGAGAAAGGAGAGACAAATTCCAAGCGAGAGAAAACAGTAAAAGTGACTGGGATGACAAGTAGTGCCAGGAAATGGACCAAACTTGCTATAATTACCCTTAAAAACATACTAGAATCATGGAAGAGGAAAAACCAGAGCCTGTTGAGTGACTGCTAAAAGGAAAGGAATTAGCAAAAAAACCAGGGGAAAATTCGAATCCCAAGAAAACAGTCAAAGTGCATGGGATGACAAAGTGCAGGGATATGCAAAAAGCTTGCCCAAATGATGCTCATTGATTTATAGATTTCATTCCCTTTCCTGAAAGGAAGGATTTCCCTTTCAGGAAAGGGAATGAAATCTTAAATGGCAGGACAAAGTCTGGAAACCCCGCAGGAAGGAGATATGATGTAATGAAATGAAATGCGATGGAAGAAATCCCGGAAATTCATAAAGGGGTGACCACTCTGAAATGGCCTGAGATGAGTAGAGGTGGCTGGAATAAAAGCAAAAACTTGCTGAAATGACTCGGAAAAAGCCTCCTGAAATGAAGGAAGAAAGGATAAAATAGAATCTCTAGAGAGGTTGCAAAAAATGAAATGGCGAGAGAAAGGGAGGGCAAATTCCCAAAGCGAGAAAACAGTAAAAGTGACTGGGATGACAAGTAGTGCCGAAATGACCCAAAACTTTACTCTAATTACCCATAAAAACATGCTGGAATCATGGAAGAACGGAAAAACCAGAGCCTGTTGAGAGGCTGCTAAAGAAAAGGAATTAGCAAAAAAACCAGGGAAAATTCCGAATCCCAAGAAAACAGTCAAAGTGCATGGGATGACAAGAAGTGCAGGGATATGCACCAAAGCTTGCCCAAATGAT
Source organism: Muscicapa striata striata (assembly GCA_030060385.1). NCBI lineage: Eukaryota > Metazoa > Chordata > Aves > Passeriformes > Muscicapidae > Muscicapa > Muscicapa striata. The sequence goes on along the minus strand of JAREIS010003022.1, from coordinate 9,664 downwards.
GCTCATTGAATTCGCAGGATTTCATTCCCTTTCCTGATATGGCAGGACAAAGTCCCCAGAAACCCGGCAGGAAGGAGATATGATGTAATGAAATGAAATCGATGGAAGAAATCCCGGAAATTCATAAAGGGGTGACCACGCTGAAATGGCCTGAGATGAGTAGAGGTGGCTGGAATAAAGCAAAAACTTGCTGAAATGACTCGGAAAAACCTCCTGAAATGTAAGGAAGAAAGGATAAAATAGAATCTTAGAGTTGTAAAAAATGAAATGCGAAAAGGAGCAAATTCAAGCGAGAAAAAGTAAAAGTGACTGGATGACAAGTATAGAAATGCCCAAACTTACCTGTTACTAAAAACATCTGGAATCAGGAGAAGGAAAAACAGAGCCTGTTAAGGCTGCTAAAAAAATTAGCAAAAACCGGGAAATCGAAACCAAGAAAACAGTCAAAGTGCATGGATGACAAAGTCAGGATATGACAAAGCTCAAATGATCTCATTGTTGCAGGATTTCATTCCCTTTCCTGAAAGGAGGATTTCCTTCAGGAAGGAATGAAAATCAAATGAGGACAAAGTCTGGAAACCCAGGAAGGAGATTATGTAATGAAATGAAATACGATGGAAGAAATCCGAGAAATCAAAAGGGGTGACCACCTGAAATGCTGAGATGAGTAGAGTGGATGGAAAGCAAAACTTGCTGAAATGACTCAAAAGCCTCGAAATGAAGGAAGAAAGGATAAAATAGAATCTGTAGAGAGTTGCAAAAAAATGAAATGAGAGAAAGGAGGCAAATTCAAGCGAGAAAACAGTAAAAGTGACTGGATGAAAGTAGTCGAAATAGGCCCAAACACTCTAATTACCTAAAAACATGCTGGAATCATGGAAAAGGAAAAACCAGAGCCTTTGAGAGGCTGCTAAAGAAAAATTGAAAAAAACAGGAAATCGAAACAAGAAAACAGTCAAAGTGCATGGGATGACAAAAGTGCAGGGATATGCAAAAGCTTGCCAAATGATGCTCATTGAATTCGCAGGATTCATTCCCTTTCCTGAAAGGAAGATTTCCTTTCAGGAAGGAATGAAATCTGAAATGCAGGACAAAGTCTGAAACCACAGAGTAGGAGATATATGTAATGAAATGAAATCCGATGAAAATCGAAATTAAAGGGGTACCACCTGAAATGGCCTGAGATGAGTAGAGGTGCTGGAAATAAAGCAAAAACTGCTGAAATGACTGGAAAACCTCCTGAAATGAAGGAAGAAAGGATAAATAGAATCTGAGAGAGTTGCTAAAAATGAAATGGCGAGAGAAAGGGAGCAAATTCAGCGAGAAAAACATAAAGTGACTGGATGACAAGTAGTGCAGAAAAGTGGCCCAAAACTCTTAATTACCTAAAAACATGCTGAATCATGGAGAAAGGAAAAAACCAGAGCCTGTTGAGGCTGCTAAAAGAAAAGTAGCAAAAACCAGGGAAAATTCGAATCAAGAAAACAGTCAAAGTGCATGGGATGACAAAAGTGAGGGATATGCAAAAGCTGCCAAATGATGCTCATTAATTGCAGGATTCATTCCCTTTCCTGAAGGAAGGATTTCCTTTCAGAAGGAATGAATATCCTCAATGAAGGACAAAGTCTGAAACCACAGGAAGGAGATATGATTAATGAAATGAAATCGCATGGAGAAATCGAGTGACCACGCTAGAAATGGCCTGGGATGGGTAGAGGTGGCTGGAAATAAAAGAAAACCTTACTGAAATGACTCGGAAACCTCCTGAAATGAAGAAAAAGGATAAAATAGAATCTGTAAGGGTTGCTAAAAAATGAAATGGCGAGAAGAAAGGAGGCAAATTCAAAAACGAGAAAACAGAAAAAGTGACTGGGATGACAAGTAGTGCGAAATGGCAAAACTTCTCTATACTAAAACATCTAGAATCATGGAAAAGGAAAACCAGACCTGTTGAGGCTGCTAAAGAAAAGATTACAAAAAAACCAGGAAATTCGAACAAGAAAACAGTCAAAGTGCATGGGATGACAAAGTGCAGGATATGCACAAAGCTTCCCAAATGATCTCATTGATCAGGATTCATTCCTTTCCTGAAAGGAAGGATTTCCTTTCAGAAGAATAATCTAAATCAGGACAAAGTCTGGAAACCAGGAAGGAGATATGATGTAATGAAATGAAATCTGATGGAAAATCGGAAATTCGCAAAGGGAGTGACCAACTAGAAATGGCCTGAGATGGAGTAAATTGCTGGAAATCAAAAACTTACTGAAATGACTCTGGAAGAGCCTCCTGAAATGAAGGAAGAAAGATAAAATGAATCTGTAGAAGGTTGCAAAAAATGAAATGGCAGAGAAAGGAGGGCAAATTCAGAAAGCGAGAAAACAGTAAAAGTGACTGGGATGACAAGTAGTGCAGAAATGGCCAAAACACTCTAATTACCTAAAACATGCGAATCATGGAAAGGAAAAACCAGAGCCTGTTGAGGCTGCTAAAAGAAAAATTAGCAAAAACCAGGGAAAATTCGAACAAGAAAACAGTCAAAGTGCATGGGATGACAAAGTGCAGGGATATACAAAGCTTCCAAATGATGCTCATTGATCGCAGGATTCATTCCCTTTCCTGAAAGGAAGGATTCTTAGGAAAGGGAAACTGAAAGAACAGGACAAAGTCTGAGAAACCGCAGGAAGGAGATGATGTAATGAAATGAAATACGATGGAAAAATCAGATTCATAAAGGGGTGACACATTGAAATGGCCTGAGATGAGTAGAGTGGCTGCAAATAAGGAAAAACTTGCACTGAAATACTCGGAAAAGCCTCCTGAAATGAAGGAAGAAAAAGGATAAAATAGAATCTGTAGAGAGGTTGCTAAAAAATGAAATCGAGAAAAAGGAGGCAAATTCCAAGCGAGAGAAAACAGTAAAAGTGACTGGGATGACAATAGTGCGGAAATGGCCAAAACTTCTCTAATTACCTAAAAAATAGAGAATCATGGAAGAACGGAAAAACCAAGACCTGTTGAGAGCTGCTAAAAGAAAAGAATTAGCAAAAAAACCAGGAAAATTCAAACAAGAAAAGAAGTCAAAGTGCATGGGATGACAAAGTGCAGGGATATGCACCAAAAGCTTCAAATGATGCTCATTGAATTGCAGGATTTCATTCCCTTTCCTGAAGGAAGGATTTCCTTCAGGAAAGGATAATCTAAATGAGACAAAGTCTGAGAAACCCAGGAAGGAGATATGATGTAATGAAATGAAATCGATGGAGAAATCGGAAATTCATAAAGGGTGACCATCTGAAATGGCCTGAGATGAGTAGAGTGGCTGGAAATAAAGCAAAACTTGCTGAAATGACTGAAAACCTCGAAATGAAGGAAGAAAGGATAAATAGAATCTGTAGAGGGTTGCTAAAAAATGAAATGGCGAGAAAGGGAGACAAATTCAGCGAGAAAAGTAAAAGTGACTGGGATGACAAGTAGTCGGAAATGGCCAAACTTGCTCAATTACCCTAAAAACATACTAGAATCATGGAGAAAGGAAAAACCAGAGCCTGTTGAAGGCTGCTAAAGAAAAGGATTGCAAAAACCAGGAAAATCAAACAAGAAAACAGTCAAAGTGCATGGGATGCAAAGTGCAGGATATGCACAAAGCTTCCAAATGATCTCATTGAATCCAGGATTTCATTCCCTTTCCTGAAGGAAGTTCCTTTCAGGAAAGGAATGAAATCTGAAATGCGGACAAGTCTAGAAACCCAAGGAAGGAGATATGATGTAATGAAATGAAATGCGATGGAAGAAATCGAAATTCATAAGGGGTGACCACCTGAAATGGCCTGAGATGAGTAGAGTGGCTGAAATAAGCAAAACTTGCTGAAATGACGAAAAGCCTCGAAATGAAGGAAGAAAGGATAAAATAGAATCTGAGAGGTTCAAAAAATGAAATGCGAGAAAGGAGGAAATTCAAGCGAGAAAACATAAAGTGACTGGATGACAAGTAGTCGAAATGGCCAAACTTCCTAATACCTAAAACATGCTAGAATCATGAGAAGGAAAACAGAGCCTGTTGAGAGCTGCTAAAGAAAGAATTACAAAAACCAGGGAAAATTCAAACCAAGAAACAGTCAAAGTGCATGGATGACAAGAAGTGCAGGGATATGCACCAAAGCTTGCCAAATGATGCTCATTGAATGAGATTTCATTCCCTTCCTGAAAGGAAGGATTTCCCTTTCAGAAAAGGGAATAAAATCCTGAAATGGCAGGACAAGTCTAGAAACCTGGCAGGAAATCTGATGTCATGAAATGAAATCGATGGAAGAAATCGGAAATTCATAAAGGGTGACCACATGAAATGGCCTGAGATGAGTAATGGCTGAATAAAGCAAAACTTCTGAAATGACTGAAAAGCCTCCTGAAATGAAGGAAGAAAGGATAAAATAGAATCTGTAGAGAGGTTCAAAAAATGAAATGGCAGAGAAAGGAGAGCAATCCAGCGAGAAAACATAAAGTGACTGGGATGACAAGTAGTGCGAAATGGCCAAACTTGTCTAATACCCTAAAATATGGAACATGGAGAAGGGAAAACAGAGCCTGTTGAGAGGCTGCTAAAGAAAAAAATTACAAAACCAGGAAAATTCAACCAAGAAAACAGTAGCATGATGACAAGAAGTGCAGGGATAGCACCAAAGCTGCCAAATGATGTATACTGAGGATTATTCCTTCCGAAAGATTCTTCAGGAAAGGGAATGAAACCGAAATGGAGGACAAAGTCAGAACCGAGATATGAGAATGAAATGAAATGCGTGGAAAACCGAAATTATAAAGTGACACTGAAATGGCCTGAGATGAGTAGAGGGGCTGGAATAGCAAAACTTGTGAAATGACGAAAACTCTGAAATGAAGGAAGAAAGGATAAAATAGAATCTGTAGAGAGGTTGCTAAAAATGAAATGCAGAGAAGGGAATTCACAGAAAACAGTAAGTATGGATGAAAGATGAAATGGCCAAACTCTAATTACCTAAAATGAATCATGGAAAAGAAACAGACTGGAACTGCTAAAAGAAAGATTAAAAACCAGGAAAATTCAACCAAGAAAAATCAAATGCATGGATGACAAAAGTGAGGATATGCAAGCTTGCAAATGATCCATTGAATCGAGATTTCATTCCTTTCTGAAAGATTTCTTAGGAAGGAATGAAATCTAATGCAGGACAAATCTGAAACCCAGAGAAGGAGATATGATGTAATGAAATGAAATCGATGAAGAAATCGAAATTCATAAAGGGTACCACGCTGAAATGCTGGATGAGTAGAGTGGCTGAAATAAAGCAAAACTTGCTGAAATGACTGAAAAGCCTCTGAAATGAAGGAAGAAAGGATAAAATAGAATCTTAGAGGTTCTAAAAAAATGAAATGGAGAAAGGAGGCAAATTCAGCGAGAAAACATAAAGTGACTGGGATGACAAGTAGTGCGAAATGGCCCAAAACTTCTCAATTACCCTAAAACATCTGAATCATGGAAAAGGAAAAGCCAGAGCCTGTTGAGAGCTGCTAAAGAAAGGAATTACAAAACCAGGAAAATTCAACAAGAAAACAGTCAAAGTGCATGGGATGACAAAAGTGCAGGGATATGCACCAAGCTCCAAATGATGCTCATTGATTCCAGGATTCATTCCCTTTCCTGAAAGGAAATTTCCTTTCAGGAAAGGGAATGAAATCTGAAATGGCAGGACAAAGTCTGAGAAACCCAGGAAGGAGATATGATGTAATGAAATGAAATCACGATGGAAAGAGATCCTGGAAATTCATTTAGGGAGTGACCACGCTGAAATGGCCTGAGATAGTGGGTGGCTGGAAATCAAAGCAAAAACTTGCTGAAATGACTCGGAAAAGCCTCCTGAAATGCAGGAAGAAAGGATAAAATAGAATCTGTAGAGGCGTTCTAAAGAAATGAAATGGCGAGAAAAGGGAGGGCAAATTCAGCGAGAAAACAGTAAAAGTGAATGGGATGACAAGTAGTACGGCAAATGGCCTAAACTTGCTCTAGTACCTAAAACATACTAGAATCATGGAGAAAGGAAAAAACCGGAGCCTTGAGAGGCTGCTGAAAGAAAAGGAATCAGCAAAACCAGGGGAAAATTCCGAATCCCAAGAAAACAGTCAAAGTGCATGGGATGACAAGAAGTGCAGGGATATGCACCAAAGCTTGCTCAAATGATGCTCATTGAATTCGCGGGATTTCATTCCCTTTCCTGAAGGGGAAGGATTTCCTTTCAGGAAAGGGAATGAAAATCCTGAAATGGCAGGACAAAGTCTGAGAAACCCGCAGGAAGGGAGATATGATGTAATGAAATGAAATGCGATGGAAGAAATCCCGGCAATTCATAAAGGAGTGACCACTTGAAATGGCCTGAGATGAGTAGAGTATAAACAAACTTCTGATACCGAACCTCGAGAAGAAGGATAATGAATCGAGAGTTAAAAATGATGGAGAGAAGGAGAAATTCAGGAGAAAATAAGGATGGATGAAGAAATAACTAAATGAGACAAAGTTGAGAACTAGAAGAGAATGAATAATGAAATGCTGAAAAACGAAATTAGGAATGAATGCTAGTAGGATGGCAATAAGAAATGAATATGAAACCGAAAGAAAAAAAGAAAGAACAGAGTTCAAATGAAATGCGAAAGAGGGACACGAAAATAAGGACGATAAAAGGAAATGGCAACTTACAAAAACCAGAGAAGAAATTCAAAGAAATCCCAAAGAAAAACAGTCAAAGTGCATGGATGACAAAAGTGCAGGATATGCACCAAAGCTGCAAATGATGCTATTGATTAGATTTCATTCCTTTCCTGAAAGGAAGGATTTCCTTTCAGGAAAGATAATCTAAATAGAAAAGTCTGAAACCGAAGGAGTAGTGAAATAAATCGTGAACGAATTATAGGTACCTAAATGCTGAATGAGGCTGAAATAAAACTGCTGAAATACGAACTCGAAAGAAGAGAAAAATAGACGAGAGGTTTAAAAAAATGAAGGAGAAACAGGAAAGTAAGTGACTGAGACAAGAGGCAAGCCAAAACTATTACTAAAATGAATAAGCGACCTGTTGAGCTCTAAAAAGATTAAACAGGAAAATTCAGAAGCATGGAAAATAGATATAAAGTCAAAGATCCATTAGTCATTCTTCTGAAGAAGGTTCAGAAAGGAAAAACAAGGACAATCGAACCCGCAGAAGGAGATAGGTGAAGAAATGCGGTAGCCTGGAAAAGAACTCTGAAAAGACTCAGAAATGAATGAAGGAAGAAAGGATAATAGAATCTGTAGAGAGTGTAAAAAAAGAAAGGAAGAAAGGAGGCAAATTCCCAAAGAGAGAAAACAGTAAAAGTGGATGGGATGACAAGAAAGTGGCAAATGGCCCAAACTCTAATTATCCTTAAAACATCAGAATCATGGAAGAAGGAAAACCAGAGCCTGTTGAGAGGCTGCTAAAGAAAGGAATTAGCAAAAACCAGGAAATCAACCAAGAAACAGTAAAGTGCATGGATGACAAGAAGTGCAGGATATGCACCAAAGCTGCCCAAATGATGCTCATTATTGAGTTTTCCTTCCTGAAAAGACTTGCTGAAAGATTTTCGGAAAAAAAGCCCCTGAAATGGAAGAGAAGAAAAGAAAATAATAGAACTGAAGAGAGGTTGAAGAAATGAAAATGAAAGAGAGAAAGGAGGGCAAATTCCAAGCGAGAGAAAACAGTAAAAGTGACTGGGATGACAAGAGTGCCGAAATGGCCCAAAACTTGCTCTAATTACCTAAAAACATGCTGAATCATGGAGAACGGAAAACCAGAGCCTGTTGAGACTGCTAAAAGAAAGGAATTAGCAAAACCAGGAAAATCAATCCAAGAAAACAGTCAAGTGCATGGATGACAAGAAGTGCAGGGATATGCACCAAGTTGCCCAAATGATGCTCATTGAATTCGAGATTCATTCCCTTCCTGAAAGGAAGGATTCTTCAGGAAAGGGAATGAAATCTAAATGGCAGGACAAAGTCTGAGAAACCCGCAGGAAGGGAGATATGATGTAATGAAATGAAATGCATGGAAGAAACCCGAAATTATAAAGGGTGACCACTGAAATGGCCTGAGATGAGTAGAGGTGGCTGGAATAAAGCAAAACTTGCTGAAATGACTCGAAAAGCCTCCGAAATGAAGGAAGAAAGGATAAAATAGAATCTGTAGAGAGGTTGCAAAAATGAAATGGCAGAGAAAGGAGGCAAATTCAAAGCGAGAGAAACAGTAAAAGTGACTGGATGACAAGTAGGCGAAATGGCCCAAACTTGCTAACCAAAACATGCTGAATCATGGAAGAAGAAAACCAGAGCCTGTTGAGAGGCTGCAAAGAAAAGGAATTAGCAAAACCAGGAATCAACCAGAAAACAGTCAAGTGCATGGATGACAAAAGTGCAGGGATATGCACAAAGCTTGCCAAATGATGCTCATTGTGAGATATTCCTTCAAAGGAAGGATTTCAGAAAGTAATCTGAAATGGCAGGACAAAGTCTGAAACCCAGAAGGAGATGATATGAAATGAAATGCGCTGAGAAACCGAAATTCATAAAGGTGACCACCTGAAATGGCCTGAGATGAGTAGAGGTGGTGAAAAGCAAAACTTGCTGAAATGACTCGAAAACCTCCTGAAATGAAGGAAGAAAGGATAAAATAGAATCTGTAGAGAGGTTGCTAAAAATGAAATGGCAGAGAAAGGAGGGCAAATAAAGAGAGAAAAAGAATGAGGGTGAAAAGAGCGAAATGGCAAACTTCTAATCTAAAAAACAGTAAATATGGAGAAAGGAAAACCAACTTTAATCCTAAAAAGGAATAGAAAAACCAGGAAACTCAAAAAAAGAATGCAGGATAGGAAGTCAGAAGACCAAAGCTGCCAAATGATGCTATGATAGGATTTCATTCCTTCCTGAAAGAAGGATTTCTTCATGAAAGAATGCAGGAAAATGAAACCGAAGGGAAAGTGAGAAAAAGAATGATGGAAGAAATCGAAATCATAAAGGGGGACCATGAAATGGCCTGAGATGAGTAGAGGTGGCTGGAATAAAGCAAAACTTGCTGAAATGACTCGAAAAGCCTCCTGAAATGAAGGAAGAAAGGATAAATAGAATCTGTAGAGAGGTTGCAAAAATGAAATGGCAGAGAAAGGAGGCAAATCAAAGAGAGAAAACGAAAGTGACTGGATGACAAGTATCAAAATGGCCAAAACTTAATACCCTTAAAACATGCTAAATAGGAAAAGAAAACCGACTTTAAGGCTGAAAGAAAGGAATTAGCAAAACAGGGAATTGAACCAAAACTCAAAGATGATGACAAGAAGTGCAGGATATGCACCAAAGCTTCAAAGATGATAGAATCAGAAATCTGAACTTCCGAAGGAAGGAATTCTCAGGATGGAATGAAATCAAAGCATGGAGAAATCGGAGAAATCCGTGAAGGAGTAAGAATGAATAGAAAAGAGGAAAAAATCCCAAATAAACAAGGTCTGTAAAGGCAGAGATGAAGAGGTGTGAAATACATAATTGCGAAAGTCTATCCTAAAGAAGATCTGAGAAAGGAATGAACGTGGCAGGACAAAGTAGAAACCCCTGAAGGAGAATAGTAGGAAATGAAAT
>JAREIS010003014.1:7500-10792 GCA_030060385.1 Muscicapa striata striata | reverse complement strand
AAGAGCCCCAGCCCAGATAACTCTCCAAATCCCCAGAAATTCCAAAACCCCCAAAATTCCCAAACTGCCCCAAATGCCCAGTGAGTGTGTGCCTGACCACAGGAGAGGATGAAGTTGGAGGAGGTGAGCACGATGAAAGGGAAGCTCTGCAGCAACCCAAAGTGCACCAGGTTGGTGAAGAGCCCCAGGGCCACCAGGAGTGCTGGGAACTGCTCCAGCAGGTACAGCCCCACCTGCACTGCTGAGGAGAACTGCAGAAAAAACAGCAAAAAATGGGATTAACACAGGAATTGTGCATTGGAATTCCAGGGGAAATTTCACCCTCAGTGGGGTGGAATCAGCATTTCCCACCCTGGGTTTGTGGGAATTTTGTTGCTTGATTTTTTCAGATTTTTTTTTTTTTTTTTTTTTTTTTTTTTTTTCCAGAGATTTTTTTTTTTTTCAGATTATTTCAAAATTTTTTTCACAGATTTTTTTTTCACAGATTTTTTTTTTCACAGATTATTTCAGATTTTTTTTTCACAGATTTTTTTGTCACAGATGTTTTTTCGCAGATTTTTTTTTTCCCAGATTTTTTTTCCCAGATTTTTTTTTCACAGATTATTTTTTCCACAGATTATTTCAGATTTCTTTTTTCACAGATTTCTTTTTTCACAGATTTTTTTCACAGATTTTTTTTTCACAGATATTTTTTCACAGATTTTTTTTTTTTCACGGATTTTTTTTCAGATTTTTTTTTCACAGATTTTTTTTTTTCACATTTTTTTTTCAGATATTTTTTCACAGATTATTACAGTTTTTTTTTTTTTTACAGATTTTTTTCACAGATTTTTTTTCCAGATTTTTTTTTCACAGATTTTTTTCCCAGATTTTTTTTTTCACAGATTATTTCAGATTTTTTTTTTTCACAGATTTTTTTCCACAGATTTTTTTTTTTTTCACAGATATTTTTTTCACAGATTTTTTTTTCACAGATTATTTCAGATTTTTTTTTTTTTTCACAGATTTTTTTTTCACAGATTTTTTTTTCACAGATTTTTTCAGATTTTTTTCCCACAGATTTTTTCCACAGATTTTTTTCACAGATTATTTTTTCACAGATGTTTTTTTCAGATTTTTTTTCACAGATTTTTTTCCCAGATTTTTTTTTCACAGATTTTTTTTTCACAGATTATTTTTTCAGATTTTTTTTTCACAGATTTTTTTTTCACAGATGTTTTTCAGATTTTTTTTTTTCACTGATTTTTTTTTCAGATTTTTTTTTCACAGATTTTTTTTTTCACAGATTTTTTTTTCACAGATTTTTTTTCACAGACTTTTTTTTCACAGATTTTTTTTTTTTTTTTTTTTCACAGATTTTTTCAGATTTTTTTTTTTTTTCACACAGATTTTTTTTTTCACAGAGATTTTTTTCACAGATTTTTTTTTTTTACACAGATTTTTTTTTCACAGATTATTTTTTTTTTTTTTTTTCACAGATTTTTTTTTCAAGGATTTTTTTTTCACTGATTTTTTTTCCACAGATTTTTTTTCACAGATTTTTTTTTTTTTCAGATTTTTTTTCACAGATTTTTTTTTTTTTTTCTTTACAGATTTTTTTTTTTTTTTTTCACAGATTTTTTTTCACAGATTTTTTTTTTTTTTCCACAGATTTTTTTTTCACAGATTTTTTTTTTCCACAGATTTTTTTTTTTTTTTTTCACAGATTTTTTTTCACAGACTTTTATTTCCACAGACTTTTTTTTCCCCATATTTTTTTTTTTCCCAGATTTTTTTTCACAGATTATTTCAGATTTTTTTTTCCACACATTATTTCAGATTTTTTTCCCCAGATTTTTTGGCAGGACTCACCCAGATCATGTACTTGATGATCCTCCTGGTGAGCACCGTGTACTCCTCGATCAGCTCTGCCAGGTAGTAGAGCCCAGCAGCTGTGGGGACACACGGGGACACCGGTGACACCAGTGACACCTCGGGGGTGGCAGCGCCCCACACAGGCCTGGGGCACATCAGGGACACCCAAATTCCCAAAGGGGATGTGGGGGAACCCCGGGACAGGCAGGGATCCCAGATCTTGGGGACACTCTGAGGGTTTGGGGACACTCGAGGGTCCCAAATTTTGGGAACACTTTGAGGTTCTGGGGACACCCAGAAACCCCCAAATTTTGGGGACACTTTGAGGGTTTGGGGACACCCAAGGACTCCCGGGCACTGTGGTGATTTCAGGGTCTGGGGACACCCAGAAAGCCCCAAATCTTGGGGACACTTGGAGGTCAGGGAATCTTGGGGACATCCTAAGGGTTTGGGGACACCCAGGGACTCCCAGTGTTGGGGACACTCTGAGCTCTTGGGGACACTGAAAACCCCCAAATTTTTGGGACACTTTGAGAGCTTGGGGACACTCAGGGACTCCCAGTGTTGGGGACACTCTGAGGGTTTGGGGACACCCAGGGACTCCCAGTCCCTGTGGTGATTTCAGGGTTTGGGGACACCCAGGGACCCCAAATCTTGGGGACATTTTGAGGGTTTGGGGACACTCGAGGACCCCAAATCTTGGGGACACTCCGAGGGTTTGGGGACACCAAAAAACCCCCAAATTTTGGAGATATTTTGAGGGTTTGGGGACACCCAGGGATCCCAAATTTTGGGGACACTCTGAGGGTTTGGGGACACTCAGAGGCCTTCAGCCCCTGCAGTGATTTCAGGGTTTGGGGACACCCAAGGATTCCAAATCTTGGGGACACTTTGAGGGTTTGGGGACACCCAGAGATCCCAAATTTTGGTGACACTCTGAGCTCTTGGGGACACCGAAAAACCCCCAAATTTTGGGGACATTTTGAGGGCCTGGGGACACTCAGCGACCTTCAGTCCCTGCAGTGATTTCAGGGTTTGGGGACACCCAGGGATCCCAAATCTTGGGGACACTTTGAAGGTCTGGGGACACTCAGGGACACGAAGTGTTGGGGACACTGAGGGTTTGGGGACAGCCACGGATCCCAAATCTTTGGGGACACTTTGAGGGCTCGGTGACACCCAGAAACTCCAAATCTTTGGGGGACACTAAGGGCTTGGGGACACTCAAGGGTCCCAAATCTTGGGGACCCTCTGAGCCCTTGGAGACACCCAGGACCCCCCAAATCCTTGGGGACACCCCGGGATTCCCCTTCCCCTCAGCGCTTCCCGCCATTCCCCCCTCACATCCCCCCGCTATATCGCGACAGGCCCGGAGCGGGCCCAACCCCGTCGCGCACGTCCCGGGGCGCTCTCACCGATGGCCAAGGTGACAAAGGCC
>JAREIS010003014.1:0-2500 GCA_030060385.1 Muscicapa striata striata | reverse complement strand
CCATTCCCATTCCCATCCCATTCCTATTCCCATTCCCATTCCCATTCCCATTCCCATTCCCATTCCCATTCCCATCCCATTCCTATTCCCATTCCCATTCCCATCCCCATTCCCATTCCCATTCTCATTCTCATTCCATTCCCATTCCCATTCCCATTCCCATTCCCATTCCCATTCCCATTCCCCATTCCCATCCCCATTCCCATTCCCTATTCCCATTCCCATTCCCCATTCCCATCCCCATTCCCCACTCCCATCCCCATTCCCATCCCATCCCCATTCCCATTCCCATTCCCATCCCCATTCCCATTCCCATCCCCATTCCCATTCCCATTCCCATCCCCATTCCCATTCCCATTCCCATCCCCATCCCCATTCCCATTCCCATTCCCATTCCCTATTCCCCATTCCCATCCCATCCCACTATCCCACTATCCCACTATCCCATTATCCCACTATCCCATTATCCCATTATCCCACTATCCCTCTCCCCTCTCTCCTCTCTCTCCGCACGCCTGGCCGCGCTGACCGGCGCTGACAGCCGGGGCTCTGCGGGCTCCCGCCGCCGCTCGGTGCCGCTCCCGGCTCCGCGCGGGGCCGGGGTCAGGCTCCGGTCAGCGCCCTCTGCTCCTGCTCCTCTGCCCCTGCTCCCCGCCCCTGCTCCCCTGTCCCTGCTCCCGTCCCCCCTGCTCCCCCCGCCGCCCCCGCTGTCAGCTCCGCTCAGCGCTCCGCGCGCCCCGAACCGTGAACCGTGAACCGGGAACGGGGAAATGCGCCGCGGCCACGGGGGGAGCGGGGACGGGAACGGGGGAGGAGGGGATCCAGGGGGGAAAGGGGGATCCAGGGGGAAAAGGGGGATCCAGGGGGAAAGGGGGATCCAGAGAGGAAAGGGGGATCCAGGGGGGAAAGGGGGATCCAGGGGGAAAGGGGGATCCAGGGGGAAAGGGGATCCAGGGGGAAAAGGGGGATCCAGGGGGAAAGGGGGATCCAGGGGGAAAAGGGGGATCCAGGGGGAAAGGGGGATCCAGGGGGGGGAAAAGGGGGAAAAAAGGGGGATCCAGGGGGGAAAAGGGGGATCCAGGGGGAAAAGGGGGATCCAGGGGGAAAGGGGGATCCAGGGGGAAAGGGGGATCCAGGGGGAAAAAGGGGGATCCAGGGGGAAAGGGGGATCCAGGGGGAAAGGGGGATCCAGGGGGAAAGGGGGATCCAGGGGGGAAAGGGGGATCCAGGGGGAAAGGGGGATCCAGGGGGGAAAGGGGGATCCAGGGGGAAAAGGGGGATCCAGGGGGAAAAGGGGGATCCAGGGGGAAAGGGGGATCCAGGGGGAAAGGGGGATCCAGAGAGGAAAGGGGGATCCAGGGGGAAAAGGGGGATCCAGGGGAAAGGGGGATCCAGGGGGAAAAGGGGGATCCAGGGGAAAGGGGGATCCAGGGGGAAAAGGGGGATCCAGAGAGGAAAGGGGGATCCAGGGGGAAAAAGGGGGATCCAGGGGGAGGGGGATCCAGGGGATCCAGGGAAAGGGGATCCAGGGGGAAAGGGGGATCCAGGGGAAAGGGGGATCCAGGGGGAAAAGGGGATCCAGGAGGAAAGGGGGATCCAGGGGGAAAGGGGATCCAGGGGATCCAGGGGGAAAGGGGGATCCAGGGGGAAAGGGATCCAGGGAAATGTGGGGGCTCAATCGGGGAAATGAAAGGATCGATTGGGAAAAAGGGGGGATCCATTGGGAAAAGGGGAGATGGATTGGAAAATGTGGGAGATCAATCGGGAAAAAGGGTGGGGGATCAATCGGGAAAAAGGGGGGATCCATTGGGAAAAAGGGGGGGATCAATCGGGAAAGGTGGAGGATCGAGTGGGAAATGTGGGGGATCAATCAGGAAAAGGGAAGGATCAATTGGGGGAAAAGGGGGGATCGACTGGGGAAAGGGGGATCAATCGGGGGAAACGGGGGATCGATCTGGAAATGTGGGGGATCAAGCTGGGAAAAGGGGGGGATCAATCGGGAAAGGGGGATCAATCGGGGAAACTGGGGCTCGATGGGGAAAAAGGGGGGGATCCATCGGGAAAAAGGGGGATCCATCGGGAAAAAGGGGATCAATGAGGAAAAGAGGGGTCCAATGGGAAAGGGGGACGATGGAATGGCGGGAGCAGTCAGGAAAATGGGGGCGATCAGGAAAGATGGGGATCAATCAGGAAGGAGGGATCAATCAGAAAGGTGGATCGATTAGGAATGGCGGGGATCAATCAGGAATGATGGGGGATCAATCAGGAATAATCAGGGGATCAATCAGGATGGGGGATCGATCAGGAATGATTGGGGGATCAATCAGGAATAATCAGGGGATCAATCAGGATGGGGGATCGATCAGGAATGATGGGGATCGATCAGAAGGAATGAGGGGCGATCAGGAATGATGGGGATCAATCAGGAATGATGGGGGATCAATCAGGATGGGGGATCGATCAGGAATGATCGGGGATCAATCAGGAATGATGGGGATCA
>JAREIS010003011.1:0-13364 GCA_030060385.1 Muscicapa striata striata | reverse complement strand
GGTCTCCTCCAGGAAATCCCGGGCGCGCCGTGGAGCTGTCCGCCCCTCAGCCCGACTCTGCAGACAGACAGTAAGGTCCCATCTGGGGTGCCAATGAAGCACGAAATAAACTTCACAACCTATAAAGTTGTGGAGTAGGCACGTATTTTATTCAGCGCTGGACGCAGGGGGAGAGCATCCTCCCAAATCCTGCGTACCTTACATGATTTCTAGGCTTCTATTTATCTAGGAAATTCATGCATATTCTAAATCGCCTATACATATTGATTATCTGCCCCGCCTGTTCCCGCTCCGTATGGAAATTAGTTGCATATTCATTGCAGCTGCGTAGTTTATTGGGTTGGTGGTCTCTGGCTGCTGTGCGCCGCCATCTGCCACAGCCTGCCTTCTTGAGGCCGGATACCAACCTGGAGAGACCTGGTGCTCAAAGAAGAGCTGCCCCGACACGACGGCACGCTCGTTCCAGAAGGGGAGGCTCCCGCAGACCATGACGTACAGCAGCACGCCCAGGGACCAGACGGTCGCCGAATGGCCGGTAGCAGCCGAGGCCGATCCACTCGGGCGGGCTGTACGCGAGTGTTCCTAGGGGAGACAGGCGGGGCTGTCCGGGCGCAGGCCGCTGCCGTGCAGAGCCTGGCGCCGGCCTCCTGGCTGAGGCAGGGGCCACGTCGGCCGCCCCGACTTCCCCCGGAGGCCACCCCACGTCCCCCAGGCAACTGGCCAAAGCCAAGAAACCCTTGTGCAAGGCAAAGAAGGCCAGTGGAGCAGCCCACGGCCTTGCGGGCCGGGCAAGCCGAGGGGCCGGGGCCCGGCTTTTGCAGCCCCCTCTCTGTCGGCAGCGCCGGTGCCGGCTGCCCTTTGGCACGGGGCAGATGCCGTGCCCCAGGAGCCGGCAGCCGGCTGAAGGCCGCAGCCCGCAGCCCAGGAGGGAATGGGGCCGTGCAGTGCCTGGCACTGGGAGCAGGGCCCGGGCTGGCGGCTCACCGGCAAATCGTGTGAAGGCCCGCTCCTGGAGGAAGGTGCCGCAACCGAAGTCGATGAGCTTCAGGTCGCCGCTCTCCGGGTCAACGAGGAGGTTCTCCGCCTTGATGTCGCGGTGCAGGACGCCGCAGGCGGTGCAGTGCCGCACGGCCTCCAGCACCTGGCGGAACAGCCAGCGCGCCTGCTCCTCGCACAGGAACTCCTGCTCCTGCACCAACTGCAGGAGATCCTGCGATGCCTCCGGACGCTCCATCACCAGCAGGAAGCTGTCAGGCAGCTCAAACCACTCGAGGAGCTGGATGATGGAGTGGCAGCCAGAGCCCACCTTCTCCATCAGCACGATTTCCATTGGAACACGGGAGCCGTCGGGCTGTGAGGAGGAGACAATGCCTCCAGCAGGCCTGATGCTGCCCTGTGGCTGCTGCGCTGCCGCCTGCCGGGGATGCCCCAGTGCCCTCCCCCGGGCAGCCTCCCTGGTGCTTGGGCTTCATGCCAAGCTCCAGGCGATGCTTGGGAGGTGCCCCCTGCCTTGGCCGCACCACCGGTCTCTGGCATTGCCAGGCCTGCCATGGTTTGGACATAATAATGAAGGAAAGACAGCCCAATGGGTGTTGGTAACTGTTAAAAGCCTTCCCTCCTCTCAGATGCCTCATGCAATGGCAACAGTTACATGCCTTCCCTTTCAGTGTCATGCCTACCAAGGCTGTCCCATGACAACCACCTGGGAGAAAGTGAATTATGGGGATGACATAGGACATCTAAATAACATATCTCAAAGTCATAACTATATATCAAGAAAACTTCCCTTAACATACACATATTATTCATCCCTGAACAGCAGCATCTAACTATCACATTCCTCACGTCTAAGAAGCATTTACTGGTTTTTTATAAGAAACATGTGCTTGATGTAAATAGAGTTACTTGGTTGTTTCCAATTGGAGAAAAATTATAATGGCTTAAATCTCATGTGGTAGAGGAATAATTCATCTGTCTTCCAAAGGACATTGTTTACTTTGAGTTGGATGCTCACAAACAGCTGTCCAGGACTGATCAGATTTCTGTACTTGCCATATAGGAACCGTAATGATGTTTTTTTTTCTTAAATGTCTGCCTGTAGGTAGCCAAGCTGAATCTAAAGAATAATTCCTTCAGTCTGAAGGAATATCTGTTTCAAACCCTTCCGACTGATTGGCCTTGCTACACTGAAATCAATATAGTGAATTTGAAATTAATACTTGCAAGGTAACTTAAGTCTTTAGAGGAAGGAGAAGAGCCTTTTCAGAAAAAAACACCCTGAGAGATGAAGCCTAGCTTGTTAGAATATCCTGAGTCATCAGCAACCCATCAGCATCCTGAAGCCAAACTCCCTGGCCCTGCACAGGACACCACAGGAATCACACCCTGTTCCCAAGACTGTTGTCCAAATGCTTCTTGAGCTCCTGCTACAGAGACCATGGGCCATGACAGCCTGTACCTGTGCTCCAGCACCCTCTGGGGCAAGAATATTTTCCTGATATCCAGCCTGAAGCTCCCTCAAATCAGCTTCATGCTGGTTTTTTGGGTCCTGACACTGAATGTCTGTTCAGCCTATAACAAAAGAACTATGACAGTTTATATTTAGGCCTTGGAACCTGAAATGTTTGACCATCGTCACAGCAAATTGGCTCCATCTCAAAACCCCACCAGCACCTTCTGAGACAGACGCTCCAGCAAGACCTGCTCAGGTATTTGCTGCATTTTTAACATTCTGTACTGTGTATAAAGGTTTTCCCCCTGCTGATGGTGTAAAAGCTGTGATGGGCATGTGCAGGACCAGGCCAAAGCATGCCCTGCCTCAGGTATTCTGACTGCTTTGGCAGGAAGTTTGTGATCAGAAGAGAGGATCCTGCAGGGGTGGAGCAGCACTGTCCTGAGCCAACTTTCTGCTCTGCCTGGAAAACTGAGCTCAGTCCCCACTCTCAACTCATTCCCTGCAGCAGGACTCAAAGGGCTGGCTCTGCATGCATGACAAAACTGTGTCAAAAGACTACTGTACATAAGAGGCTGCACCAGGGTGGGGCAGATGGGGCCCTCTCACTCTCTTTTCCCTCTTTCTTGCTTTCATTCTTCTTGTTTACTCCAGATCTACACCATCCATGTGGCAGGACCAGCACAGGATCTACAGAATTGTGATATTCCCTCACTCCCTTCTCTGCCTTAATTTCTCTTCTCCTTTGCTCTGCCTGGGAACAGCATGGCTCTCCTGTTCTACTCCATTCTCAGTCCTGAAGTTTGCTGTGGGAGTGGGGAGCTTGTGGCTGTGTGTTGTGGCTTGTGAGCCAGCACCTTTGAGAAGGTCTTTGGTAGGAGGTGAGGAATAATTGAAGGGCACTATTGAAAAATGCTCATAAGTCACCACTTGTGAAAGTCTCTTCTACAAATTTAAGTTTTTTTAGCCAACAGGTTTTGAGTCTAAGGAATGAGCTAGCTGCTGGATTTAAAGCAGCTGTACTTAAAAGTACAAGAGTTTTGTGACATGTGGCTGTGTCCTTATTAACCTGATGGGAATTCACAACCAACCATCACACTCCGTACTCCTGGATTGTGTCAGTGGAGCACTGATTGTGCCATTACCACATAAAACCCTAAAACAGCCAGGTCTCTCTTTAGAAAATCTTATGGTTATACAGCTGAGTTTGTTCCTGGTGTGTACAAGTGGAAATTTGGAGCAACAAAAAACCAACCTGATACCTTCATTGTGAGGAAGCCTTTGATGGAGCTGCTGAAGGGAGACACTTCCTCCCAATGCTTTTTAGCTCTAGGCTTGGAGAAGGACTTGGAAGTCCTAACATGAGAAAGTAGGAGTACAATAGAGTGGATGTTTGCCTGCAGTACCTCCTTGTTTGACAGCAATTGTTTGTGAAGAAAGATGCACTTTCAACAAATGCCAGATTTTTCAGAATGGGAGCAAAACCTAATTCTGATCCTAGATGAATTTGTCCTTGTTGTAGAAACAGCCATTGGATTGCAACTTTATCAGCCCTGTGGTGAGGAAGGACCACAGAGGATAGACCAGTAGTCCAGCACATGGAGCCAGCAGCTGCTGGCCACTCTTCTTCCTTGCTGTAGCCTTCCACATCCTGGTCTACATTGTATCTGTCTCCAAGTGTCACCTCCATTTCCCCATGCACTCATGAGATTCACAAAAGAGAACACTTTTGGAGTTCTAGAATCCCAGCACCAGCCAGGCTGCAGAAGAAGATTCCCAAGTCCAGGAAGCAGTGAAGAGAACCGGGGAGGCTGAAGCAGTTGTATCCTTTTCACTGTGTTCCTTTGCCTAACTCTTGTGGTGTAAAGATTTGATTATTAAGTGAAGCCTCTACGTGTATTAATGTGCAACCAAAATCATGTTCTAAAGTACAGATGTTATTTTACAGGAAATATGAAGTGGGGAGATTGAAAGCAAAAAGGAGTAGATGGGCAGGGTGAGGGGAAGAGCTGAAATGAACACCGAGGTGAGTTTGGCCTGGACTGGCCCTCCCTTCCTGCAGTGCAGGGTCAGCTGCAGCAGTGGTGCTGCATCCGCCCGTCGCATTTATAGTGCAGGAGGGCAGGGAGAAGTGTGTGTGTGGTATCAAACACTGGGAATGGCTGCCAGCTTCTGTCAGAGCAGTGATGTTGGCAAGGGCACTCAGGCCTCCTGCAGCCCTTGGGCTCTGGGGCAGCTGTGCCCTTTGGAGCAGGCACAGCAGGGCCCTGGCTCACATTGGATACAGCCAGGGATGCTCTGGGGGAAGGCTGAGGGCAAGGCTGGCCCTGCAGGGGAGCAGCTGAGTGAGGCCTGTCCTATAGCTCTTGCAGGGAAATGTCACTGGGCATATGTTGGAAGTCCAGGCTATTTCTTCTCTGGTACCTCCCAAAATGCTGAAAGACATCTGTAGTTTTCTTTTCAGAACACACCAGCACAGCAGTCAGGTGCATCTGGCCGGAGATGCATCCCTGGCACAAGCTGTTGTTTGTCCTAGTACTGAATTGCAACATATTGAGGATTTACTGCTTGCAACAATTAATCTCAGGAGGTTTTGAAGGATTTTTCCTGTGCTGAGAGAGTTTTTGTCATTCAAAAGAACCAGGTGTTCAGGATCAGAGAAGCAGAAGCATTGGTGTGTCAGTGTTGGGAAATGGTGTCTATTATTCTCATTGCCACTTCATCTTGGATTTGTATCATGAGCTTTGCAAACCTCGCTTGTGTTGATTTGAGTGAGAAGGGAATGAAGAAAATTTTTTCTCCCTTCAGTGGCTTTAAGCATTAATGAGTTTTGCCCTCCTTAGGAGCTGATGTAGTTTGGGTTTTTGTAGTTGTAGTTTCAGACTAGTACAGAGTTTGTTTTAATGGCCGTATCACAGGTGCCTCAGTTCAAGGCTCAGTTCCTGTCCACTAGAAGAATCAAATATTATCATTAACTCTGCTTTGCTGTTAGACAGGCAGACATAATTGTAGCTCAAAAGTTCAAATCTGTGTAACCAAATCCATAAAACCAGTCCCTGCCAAAAACGTATTGCAGATGGATTTTCAAAAGTAAATGTAAATTTGAACTTTTTTTTTTATATAGACAAAGTATACAATTTAGCAATGTTTCTTCTCTTCCTGAAGTTGTGGCCTTTGTTGACCGTTTGATATTTCAAATAAGTGCCCATGTTTTCTAGATGTGCTCCACTTGTTAATGAAGAAAACCTCCACAATGTAAACTATTAGTAACTAAGTGTGATAGAAATGTGCCAGATTTCTGGAGTTACCAGACTACATCCTCTCAAAGCAGAGAACTTGCATGTAACAGTCAGTCCCAGAGCAACTAACTCGAACCTTGGGAGTCTGTTTTTGACATTTGCCACATGGTTGGTGTAAAACTACACATGTGCTTTATGGAACAGGAACACATTAGAATGTTCCCTTAGAGTTCACTCACAGAAAAATGATCTAACTTTTTCCCTAGAAAATACACAGCCATAGTCTCCTTGGAGCAACACCAGCACTACAAGGATGACTTCAATGCAGAGTATGAGAAATACAGGAATTTATATGTTCAGATTGACAAGATCAACAAGGATTTCATGCAGTTTCATGAACAATGGAAGTGTCTGATTCCCGCATCCTCGGAAAAGCCGCTTCTGGATTGGAACTTTTGCAGAGTTACAGCAAAACCGCTCCGTTTGAATAAGGTAACATATCCCTTCGGGGAGGTGGGAACCCCAAAAAGTTAGCCCCAGGTACAGGGGAGGGGGTTTTTAAATGGATAGCCCGAGACTCGTGGGGGGTTTGTACCCGCGGGTGGGAAGCGGCAGCAGTTCAGGCGTGCAGTGGGCAACACGTGGCCCCGGTGTTGCGCAATCCCGCCCCACACACGCGTTCTGCCGGGCGCTGCCTGGCGGGGTTACGCTGTGACCGTGTAAGCACAGGCGCCCGGTGTGTTCCTGCACAGGGATCCCCGGGACCGTCTGTGTAGTCACAGTTAAGCCACGTGGTGAATGACAAAAGGCCCAGCACCCCCATACACATCACCTGGGTTTTGCAACCAGCTGCTAATTTGTAACTTTTCTGCGAAAGACGGGGAATCGTGCTGTTTGTGTTTTATAACATCTGAATGGGGGGAATATTTCAGCACACCAAAAGAGTATTGTTACCCAGCTTAAAGAAATGCTAGATGTACAGGATATTGTATTTTCTAAGAAACAGATTGGAAAGTTTGTCATCTGGTTGTCTCGAGAAATTATAGAATTTGATAAGCAAAATATCAAATCGGTTTTATTTTTACAGGACAGTGTTGGAGATTTATTAATTTGGGCAGTCTTTTCCAGGTTGTTTTAATCCATTTTATCAGGCTTCCTGTTTCCAGGCCGCATTGTAACTCCTTTACTAACTCCTGGGAGGGAGGAGAACCATGAAAGCTCCGGGAGGCAGAGGCTGAGGGTGGGGAGGGGGAAGCATGTGTCTCAGCTACACAGCTAAGCAGCCGGCTGAGGTACAGAACTAATTAACCCCTAACTTACCGATTAACCCTGAACTAATATGATTTATTATGCAACACCAGTAGAATATGTGGGGGAAAGAATGGCAAAGGACCTACAACCATTATCATACCAAGATAAAAGAAATTTGTAAGGTACAAAGGAATTTGGGAGGCAAAGTGAAATATTTAAGGGAATTATGAGAGCAACTTTTATATCAAATGAATTGGTTCCGTATGATGTAAAGGACCTTTTCAGGTGTTTGCTTACACTCCAGCTGAAATATGAATTATGGTTTAATATTTGGAAACGTTCTTTGGGCAGTCTTTTTAACAGAAATCTACAAAATCCTGAACATGCTAAGGATGCTGATGATAATGAAATTACATTACAGCATTTATGTGGGAGGGGTGACATACATAGCCCTGAAAAGCAAACTCGTTACTGTCTAAATTTAATTTGGATAAAGTTTGTGAGGTAGCTGAACAGGCCTTTATTAAATTGCCAACAGTTGAAGTAACTACTAGTTATGTTAATATTAAACAATATCCTTCTGAGAATTTTTTTGAGCTTTATAGATCGTTAAAGACGAGGTGGAGCCAGGTCCACAATCCAGCCATGCAGGCAGAACTGATTAAGGAATTAGCAGAGAAAACGCCAATCAAGCCTGCCAGAGGGTCATCCTAAGCCTGCCACTATACCCAGAACCAACCCCTAGCACAGATGATGAGAAGTCTGCACCCGCAAAGCAGAGCTACTCAGTGCTCCTGAGAGGACTCCCGAGTCCAGCACCTCCTAAGCCTCCAGCACCTGAACCATCACAGATGAAGAAGCAGCAGTTATCATGGAGCAGCTAAAGAAAATCACCTGTTTCAGTGCCAGCAGCAAGGACATTTTGCTAGGGACTGTCCTCAAAACAGGAAACAGAAAAAGATCAACAAACAAAAAAACTAGAACTGAGGCGCAGGCCTGCTATAAACACCATAGAGCGCTGGGGATATAAGTTCTGCAGGCTATACTGTAGCAAAAGCCTCTTTAAAAGCAAAGGGGAGGGTGGGATGGACAATGTGGGTGTAATGGATAATATAAATGTTGAATGTTCTTTTTAACAAAGACAGGCAGTTCTGTGGCCGTATTAGGCTACAGACTACCAAAGGTTTTCATTTCAGATCTGCTGAGTGGACGCTCATTACAGTGGACATCTCAAGCTCCTTAATTGATATGTCAGTTTGCCACATGGAGAGTGAGTATTTTGTTGTGGGAGACACTGCACACACACCTGTAGAAATTGAAATAGCTCCTATGACCATGAAGGGAAAAATATCTGGTGTTATCATAATAGCTCGTTGTCCACAAGCACCTTTCTATTTAAGTGAGGGACAAATTATAGCCCAAGCTCTTCCTATTCCAGCAAATATCACAGCAAAAGATAAATCACCAGAGGTTTACTGGGCAGAGACAGTGAAGGAGAACAAGCCTTCTCTGGCATGCAACATGACACATGGTTCAGACCATCTACATGTGAAGGGTGTTTGGATACAGACTCAGATGTAACCATAATACCTGAAAAGATGTGGCCTTTACATTGGGAACTGACACCTGTAGCTGGGCAAATTCAGGGTATTGGAGGGGTTAGATTGGCGCAAATATCAAATGCATTGTACAAATTGAGGGACCGGACGGCAGATTGGCCAGTGTACGTCCATTTGTAGTAGATTACAAGTGTCCCTTGTGGGGAAGAGATACCATGTCACAATGGGGAGTTAAATGATAATTCCAAAACTCCTAAGGATTTTTAGAGCGGCCACGGTGGGAGTGCCGGGTCCGAAGCTAACATAGCTAAGTGACACACCTGTCTGGACAACACAGTGGCCGCTAAGGAAAGAAAAGTTACAGGCACTTGAAAACTTGTAGAGGAACAATTGGCAAAAACCATATCGAAGAAACAACAATGTCCCTGAATTCCCAATTTTTGTAATAAAAACCAGGGACAGACAAATGGAGATTATTACATGATCTTAGAGAAATTAATAAAGTAATTCAGGACATGGGATCTCCTCAACCTGGGATGCCTTCTCCAACTATGTTACCTGAGATTGGCAATTGGCAGTAATAGATATCAAAGATTGTTTTTCCAAATCCCACTTCACCCTGAAGATGCTCCTAGGTTTGCATTCTCAGTGCCATCATTGAACAGAGAGGCTACAATGAAGAGATACCACTGGAAAGTGCTTCCACAGGGCATGATGTGTAGTCCTGCTATCTGTCAGTGGTATGTAGCTTCATTGTTGTCTCCTGTCCGTGCACAGAGAAGGGAAGCCATTATACTACACTACATGGTTGATGTGTTGGTGTGTGCTCCTGACAATTCCATACTTCAACACACGCTTGACCTAGTAGTTAAAGTTTTAACCTCTGCTGGATTTCAATTACAGGATGACAAGGTTCAAAGAATGCCTCCTTGGAAATATCTGGGACTAGAGATCACTGCCAGGACCATAGTTCCACAGAAATTAGAAATTAATTGTAATCCTAAAGCTCTTGCAGATCTCCATTCCTGTGTGGGTCGCTGAATTGGGTAAGACCTTGGTTAGGCCTCACTAATGAGGACTTACAACCCCTTTTCAATTTATTGAAAGGGGACAGAGAGCTGGTTTCTCCTAGGGAACTGACACCAGAGGCAAAGGCTGCAATTGAAAAGGTACAGAAAGCTCTGTCTGAAAGTCAAGCTCACCGCTATCAACCTGAACTGCCTTTCAAATTCATTGTTTTGGGGAAATTGCCACACTTACATGGTTTAATATTTCAGTGGATAGAGGGGCAGAGAGACTCACTCTAATCATAGAATGGGTTTCCTCTCCCATCAAAGATCCAAAACTATTACACAGCCAGGAACTTATGGCTCAGTTGATTCAAAAGCAAGGATGAGGCTGAGTGAACTGTCTGGGTGCGATTTCACATGCATACACCTGCCAATTAAACTTTCTGGGGAGGGAAAGAATTCTCCTGAAAGGCTAACAAAAGAGATGTTTGAGCATTTGTTGCGGAGCAATGCCAGCCTCCAGATATCTCTGGACAGCTACACGGACAGATATCTGTTCACAGCCCAGCTCGTAAGTTGTTCAATGAGGAATTCCACCTCATACCTCGTGAGAAGAGGAGCAGAACACCACTCAAGGCACACACAGTATTCACAGATGCATCAGGGAATTCCCACAAGTCGGTGATGGCTTGGAGAAATCCACAGACACAGCATTGGGAAGCTGATGTTGAATTTGTGGAGGGGTCACCCCAGATTGCAGAGCTGGCAGCCGTGGTAAGAGCCTTTGAGAAATCCTCAGAACCTCTAAATCTGGTAACAGATTCTTCTTATGTCGCTGGGGTGGTGTCCAGAGCGGAGCAGGCAGTGCTCAAAGACATTGATAATGAGCAGCTCTTTAGGCTGTTATCAAAACTAATCTATTTGGTTTCTCACAGAGAACATCCCTTCTATGTGATGCATGTGAGGTCGCATACAGATTTGCCAGGTGAGATCACAGAAGGGAACCGTATGGCAGACACCTGCAGCTCCAGCAGAAAAGGCATGCCTTCCTGACATCTTCCAACAGGCAAAGCTGAGCCATCAGCAATACCACCAGAATGTACCAGGTTTGGTCCGTCAATTCCAGATAACACGGAGTCAGGCCAGGGCTATTGTCGCTACCTGTCCCAGCTGTCAGCTCCAGGCCATGCCATCGCTGGGTATGGGGGTTAATCCCAGGGGCCTAGGCAGCTGTGAAGTGTGGCAGACAGACATCACACACATTCCTAGTTTTGGACGCCTAAAATATGTTCATGTGAGCATAGACACATATTCAGGTGCAGTTTATGCGTCAGCTCATGCAGGGGAAAAGGCAGTACATGCAAAACAACACCTAGTACAAGCCTTCTCAGTTTTGGGGATCCCTAGAGAAATAAAAACAGATAATGGCCCAGCTTACACATCTAAGGAGTTCCTGGAATTCATCCAGCAGTGGGGAGTTATACATAAACAGGCATTCCACACTCCCCCTACAGGCCAAGCTGTGATTGAGCGTACACACCACACACTAAAACAGGTTCTAGCTAGACAAACAGTTCTACTGTGTGGATGTCTCCCAGCAAAAGCTCTGTAAGGCATTGTTTACAATCAATTTCTTAAACTGTTCATTTGAAAATATGAGTCCTCCTGTGGTTCGTCATTTTAACAGCAGTAAACAGTTTAAATTGTCTCAGCATCCACCAGTTTTGATTAGGGACCCAGAAACATGGGAAACCAAAGGTCCCTATGAACTTGTAACCTGGGAAGGGGTTATGCATGTGTTTCAACTCCTCAGGACCTAGATGGATTCCTCAGAAATGGGTAAAGCCTTTTGTCCCCAAACTCCAGCTACAGCCGAAGAGATGAGAAGCAAGTAACCTTTGCTTCCAAAAGAAGACGCCGCAGAGGAAAAGGAAAACAAAAACTTCATAAAGGAATACCTCAAGCAGACAAGGACTCATAACATGTTTTAAAAATGTTTGTTTTTTCTTTTAGAAAAAGGCTACCCTCGAATTAACCCTGTGAGGAACCCCATCCAAGTTGTCTTCTTGTTAGCTTTGAACAATGTCGTAGCTGCATGGATCGTCCTCAGCCACGTCAGAACATCTGGGTAACCCTGGCACAGACACTCAAACAGGAAAACATATGTCTGTCCACTGCAGCAGCCACAGATCCTATGTCCACCTGCCTGGTAGGAGTCCCACTTAAAGTTAGTGAGTATTTAGGCAGCTTTGACATACACTTGCCTAATAAATCACCTGAACCATTCACTATTTCACCTAGGCACTCAGCACAGATCATAGGTAATCCTGTAAAGGACTTCCTGCCAAATTACCTAAGGCAGACCAGGAACCCCAAGAGTTAGAACTGCTTGGTTCCTACCCAGCAAAATACTGCATTCATTTCAAAGATTATCCAACACTCACTGACACAAAAGGCTTTCATCTCATCCGACAATTTCAGAAAGGAATTTATGGCCATGAAGTGGTGTACTTACACAAACCATATTCCAGCTAAAGATCCAGTTCATACAAGTCCAAAATTCTACCAAAGGGATTGTTTTTAGTTTGTGGGGACCAAGTGGGCAGGGATTCCTTCTAATCTTCTGGGGGACCATGTACTATAGGGCGTTGTCCTTGTTAGCACCCAACAAAACCTTAATTAGTGATTGGACACACAAAAGCAAATCTGGTAATAAAATACAAAAAAGAAGTGCAGATAATCTGGACCCAAATTGTGATGCAGAAATTTTCCATTGGGCAAAATCAAAAGAATTGCTGTGTCTGTATTTCTTCCATGGGTTGCAGCAGCAAAAGCTCTGGGTGAATTAGGTCACCTGGAGTGTTGGGTAGTTAAACAAGCAAATTTAACTTCAACTGCCATCAGTTCCCTCCTAGAAGATGAAGAAGTAAATCAGGCAGGCAACACTACAAAACCGTGCTGCAATAGATTTTCTCCTATTACTACATGGACATGAGTGCCAGGAGTTTGAAGGGCTTTGCTGCATGAATCTGACTTCAAAGGCTCCTAATGTCCACGCGATATGAAGCACCTGATTGGACAAGTGAAACAAGAATCAGAAGACTGGATTAATGAACTGTTTAAGGGCTGGGGTTTTCTGGGTGGTGGACTTCCATAGTCAAAACTATTATGTTGCTTGTTGTTATTCTTTTCCTTGTAGCTATGGCATTTGGGATCATACGTCATTTAATATTTAAGGCCATTAATGGAATCATTTCTTCTACCTCAGGAGACAATCATATAGAATTGACTAATATAAGAAAGTCTAACTCTCCCACTCATCTCAAATGGTGGTCAAAATAAAATTGACTAGAATTAGTTTAAAGTCATCCCCCTACTTAAAAACAAAAACGGGGAGATGTTGTTGTTATAAATGAGCAAATGGGCTATGTAAGCCAATTATGTAGCCAATTTATTGTTACAGAAAAGAGAAAGCAAAAGTTGCAGCGCGCTGGGCGATGGGGAGTCACTGTTTCACCAACCACCGCCACACAGATTGTGTTTCGGATCCCCTTTTTAGGGTCTCTGCTCTCCCTGTCGAGTCATCCTTCCGGTTACTTCTGCGCCTGCTCCGTCAGTTGCTAGGGGTCTTATTCCTGCCTCCTGGTGGTCTTTGATGAAGGCTCACGATAGTCTTCTTCGGTGTGTCTTCCTTGAACCTAGCGCTGCAATTATCTACAAACATTTGTAAGTATGCAAGCATAGCAGTATCCGTCCTGCGGGCTTGCCAGCAAGGCAGAATAATTTACAACACGTCTCCCTTTCAAGGTCTGTCAGATAAGTGAGGCAAAGGCTTATCCAAGCAAGGCAGGAC
>JAREIS010003005.1:0-15074 GCA_030060385.1 Muscicapa striata striata | reverse complement strand
ACTTATAATTCTAATACATTTTATAGTAATTTTACAGATTCGGTATCAACTCCCTCTTTTGAGCATTCTTCAGATCTTCTGCAAGGATGCTCAACTCAGTTCATTAAGTGATGGTTTCTAGGTAGGATGGTGGGTCTTCTCCTCGAACTGGCAGGATTACTTCTTTCCCGGTTAGTGCTCTCATGACACGTTGAGTATGAGTTCCTTCTCTGGCAATCATTCCTAAAAGACATCTATACATAATCATGCAGACTACAATAATCAACACAATCATTATTACATATTGTACAATTGATGATATCCAACCAGAGACCTGGATTCCTAGGGAGCTAAACAGTGCTCCTACCCAGTTATGTTCGGCTTCCTCCTGGACTTCATGCACTTTTGTTTCAATTTGTTCCAATTGACTTATGTCTTTTTCTACCTCTTCTGTGACATTTGGGATATGTACACAACAGTGGTCAACTTTGCTTTGCAGGTATCCACACACCCCATGTTCCTTTAACAACAACATATCTAACGCCATCCTGTTCTGTACCGTCATTCTAGTAGTTGCTTGTAACTGTAAGTTCAGATCTTTAAAGCCTTTCTTAGTAACTGCCGCCAGTCTTTCAGTTTGTCCTAACAATTTATATAGCATTTCCCTATTACGGTAAGTAGAAATGGGTGCAAACAGGGATTCTAGAATCCATCCAAATTTCACTCCCGAGGAAGGTTCATGCCACTCATCATTGTCATCTATTCCCAGTTCAGTTGCTATTTCATTTGCCTCTCGCTTAACCCGTGGCTGCATTTCCTTTTTAGTCAATTTAGACTGCTTCCAAAAGGGACAAAGAGTGGGAATTCCTAGGGTAATTTGTGTGACTGGTCCATCCACTGGCATGTGTGTGGTCCATTGTCCATGACCCATAACCCAAACAAGGTTCCCAGGGCTTTTTACTGTCATGGTTTTGCAATCTACTTTGTCAATTTCAAGTTTCCCTTCTAACTTCCCTACAATACTATGATTATATCCCCTACACTCACAACCTAGACGCAACAACACTCTCACTGGTAATAATCCAATCAATTCTTCTGGAGTGTCACACGTATAGACTTGTGTACAATTCCATTCTTCTAAAGATTTTACTTCCGTTCTCCACTTATGGTTATTTCTGGATGGTTCTGGGTATGTCTGATTTCTTACTCCTTTCCACTGTATACACCATTGTACTTCACCAATGTAACTATAGGTTTCCAATAAACTGGGTCCCCAGATGGTTTGCCACTCCTTCATAGTGGTGGTACTAGTAATGTTTTGACAAACTTCTTCTCGTTTGTGTTGTTTGGCCTTAACCTTTATTTTACTACAGGGTACCATTACGCTGTCTGATATCATACACTTCCCTCCCGTCCATCTGGGATCTCCTATCCAGCCATAATACCCAGGCATCTGCTCACAATCCTTTTTAGCTACCTTTAGTACACAAACATCTACATAACCGTCATATGTTATCAATTCTACCTTACAATTCCAAGTCACATTCTTTAATGATGCTGGCATCGTTGTTACTGGAATCATTCCCCAAGGTATAGGTTCCCCTGCTGCCTTTGGTAGTGGTAGACATGCTGTGATAGATGTAGTGTTTTGTACTTGGGCAAAATCCCGAATTAATCCTACA
Organism: Muscicapa striata striata; assembly: GCA_030060385.1. NCBI lineage: Eukaryota > Metazoa > Chordata > Aves > Passeriformes > Muscicapidae > Muscicapa > Muscicapa striata. The sequence goes on along the minus strand of JAREIS010003005.1, from coordinate 13,413 downwards.
ATCAAATTTTCCTGTCTTAATTCTGATTGTTGTAAAACACCTGTCCCTATTGCCCTTCGGGTAATTCTATTTTTCTTCATATATACTGTAACAGGTATTACCTCTACAGGATACTCACTCTGGGTGGTGTTTTCTTTAAGAACTTCTACATTTAGGTCTCCATAGTCAAAATTTTCTCCAATTTGCACAGTGCGTAAGAACTGACCACTCTGATTAACTTCTATATGGGGTATCATCAGTGTGGTATTACCTTTCTGCTGTTCCATATCCCAGAATGTCACGATCCCTTCAGTGAATACCTGGTCTGTAGTAATTAGTCTCCAGAACGCTTTTACTTCCTCAAATCCAACTCTCTGGTCATTAAAAAATAAACAAGTCAAATTTACTCCTGCTCCCTCAGGTACAACCAGATTTGGTTCAAGCACACTGATTTTGACAAAAGCTTCCCCCACCCGCACAAAGCATGTTTGCATTATACAGACTAATGTTAAAAGAACTAAGGCATTGCCTTGAACACCATTTTTGTTGCTGATAAGGGCTGGACCTCCCATTTCGATGGGACCTTCTTGATCCGGGTGTAGTGAATCCAGTTTTCGATCCCTTGGACTTTCACTGCCGTGTAGGTAGTCATGATCACCTGGTGAGGACCGCCCCATACTTCTTTCAAGGGTTCCGTATTCCAGTTCTTCACATACACTTGATCTCCCGGCTGGATGTCATGGACAGGATTTTCCAAGGGCAGAGGCCAGCTCCACTGCAATGCTCCTCGCAGCGCTGTAAGGACTTTATTTAGAGACAGAATGTAACTCAACAATACTTGATCTCCTACCAAGTGAGGGTCCCCTTTGTAGGTCGCAGCATGATATGGTTTGCCATACAAAATTTCGTATGGACTTACTCCTATCTTTTCCCTAGGTTTAATCCTGATCTTTAGCAGAGCTAGAGGTAGTGCCTGAGGCCACTGTATCTTCGCTTCCTGACAAATTTTCTTAATCTGCCCTTTTAATGTCTGATTCATCTGTTCTACTTGGCCGCTGGATTGTGGTCTCCAGGGCGTATGGAGATCCCAAACTATCCCTAACACTCTGGCTACTTCTTGGACTACTCCAGCTACAAAGTGAGGTCCCCTATCTGAGGACATTCCTAATGGGATCCCAAATCTAGGGATAATTTCTCGTAGTAAGGTTTTAATTACTTCCTTTGCTTGGTTAGTCCTGCATGGGAAAGCTTCCGGCCACCCTGAAAAAGTACACACATACACCAGTAAATAACGGTACCCTTGTGCTCTTGGTAGCTCTGAGAAATCTATTTGCCAATAGTCTCCTGGCTGCGGCCCTACTTGTAACTTTCCTAGTTGTATTTGCCTTCGTGTCACTGGGTTATTTTTAATACAGACTGGACACGTGGCATTAATCCGTTTGGCCATTGTTAACATCTGGTTGGAAATCACCTCATGTTTTAAAAATTGTACTAATGCATCTGCCCCCCAATGGCACTTGTTATGTTCGATTTCTAAAACTGTTTTCATTACCTTTGTCAGCAGTACAACCTGACCTATAGCTGTGACATACCATCCTTTTTCATTCTTCTGAGCCTGGAGAAATTGGGCAAGTTTCTCGTCTTCATGTGTATACCATGGTCTCTGCTCAAGAAAGGAAGTAGCAGGGTTAATTTGTACTGGTAATAAAGCTAATTGTGTCCATACCTCTCGGGCAACCTGTTTGGCAACTCTGTCAGCCAACTGGTTTCCTTGGAACGCTTTTCCTTCTTCATTTCGATGTCCTCTTACATGCATCACTGCTACCGCCTGAGGTTTATGCACTGCTTCCAAAAGTGCTAATATTTGTTCTTTGTGCTTAATTTCTGATCCTTGAGAATTTAACAGTCCTCTTTCTTTCCACAGAGCTCCATGTACATGTATTACTCCAAAGGCATATTTTGAATCAGTCCAAATGTTTACTCTTTTCCCTTGACTCAATTCTAAGGCTCTTACCAGAGCTTGTATCTCGGCTTTCTGGGCTGAAGTTCCTGGGGTTAAAGCTCGAGCTTCTATTATTTGTGTCAAGGTCACTACTGCGTACCCCACATACCTGGTTCCGTTTTCCATAAAGCTGGATCCATCTGTAAACAGTTCCCATTCGGGATTTTCCAAAGGCTCATCTCTCAGGTCTTTCCGGCTGGCATACACCTGTTCAATGATTTCCACGCAATCGTGCGTCAGTCGCCTTCTTCTTCCTGGCTGCTGCTCCTAAGAAATTCTGCTGGATTAAGATGATTGGTTATTTTTAATTCAATGTCATCCTGTTCTCGGAGAAGTGCCTGGTATTGTAACATGCGACTTGAGGAGAGCCAATGCCCCCTTTTTGCTCCAAAACTGCAATGACCATGTGGGAACAAATACTTCCATCCTTTTCCCCAAAGTCAATTTTCTGGCTTCTCGAATTAGGAGCACTGTTGCTGCCACAGCTCTAAGACAACCGGGCCACCCGGCGCTTACAGAGTCTAGCTGCTTTGAGAAGTATCCTACCGGGCATTTCCATGAGCCCAATTTTTGGGTGAGAACCCCTATTGCCAGTCTCTGTCTCTCATTTACGTATAGTTGAAAAGGTTTTGTAAGATCTGGCAACCCTAGTGCTGGGGCTTCCTTTAAGGCTTGTTTCAAACTCTGGAATGCCTTTTCTTGTGTTTGTCCCCACTGAAACACAGGGCTTTTGGCTGCTTCATACAGGGGTTTTGCTTTTAGTCCAAATTCCGGGATCCACAAGCGGCACCACCCGACCATACCTAGAAAGGATCTTAACTCTTGCGGATTTCGTGGTGTGGGTATGGTACAAATTGCTTGTATTCGATTGACCCTTAACTTCCGCACCCCTTGTGAAATTTCGCAGCCTAGGTAAATCACTTGGGCTCTTACCAGTTGAGCTTTTTCCTTCGATACTCGGTATCCAGCTTGTCCCAACATATTAAGTAATTCAATAGTGAGTCTGAGGCAAACATCCTTTTCTGTGGAGGCTATAAAGATGTCATCAACATATTGTAGGAGAACATATAAGAAAGGTGATTCTTTTACCTGAGTCGTCTTCCATTCTTCTAACTCTCGAGCCAATTGATTTCCAAAAATAGTTGGTGAGTTTTTAAATCCTTGTGGTAGACGCGTCCAGGTGAGCTGCTTCTTGCGTCCCGTGTCTGGGTTCTCCCACTCAAAGGCAAAGTATTTCCTACTTTCAAGTGCTAAGGGGATACAGAAAAATGCATCTTTCAAGTCAATCACTGTGAACCACTTAAACTTTTCCGACACAGCTGTCAACAATGTATACGGATTAGCTACTACTGGGTGTATATCTTTAGTGATATTATTAATTGCTCTTAAATCTTGAACTAATCTATACTTACCATTTGGCTTTCTGACCGGGAATATCGGAGTATTGAATTCTGACTCACATTCCTGTAAAATTCCCGAGCTACGAAATTGTTTAATCATGGGTGCTATTCCTATTTGTGCTTCAATTTCAAAGGATACTGTCTTACCTAACTGGGGAGACTCCTTCCTTTAGTTCTATTACAACGGGTTGTGCCGCTTTTGATTTTCCAGGTACTCCTGTTTCCCATACCCATGGTACTACAGCTTGCTCTATTTCTTGTGGTATTTCTGCTGCTTCTACTTCTTTTACTACAAACAACTTAGCAATATTCTCCTCAGGAAATTCCAATCTTACTCTACCCTTTTCAAATATTATCTTTGCTTCTAACATTGACAATAGATCCCTCCCGAATAGTGATTCTGGGCTATTTGGCATATATAAAAATTGATGGTCAAATTCTTTCCCCCAGATTTTATATCTAATGGCCATAAAAACGTTCGTTCCTCAACTTGTCCCATAACCCCCACTACTTGGATAGTAGAATCACTCAAAGGTCCTAGCTTAGTGTTAACAGCTGAATATGATGCCCCCGTATCTACTCTAAATTCTAATGGTTCCCCATTAACTTCCATTATTACTTTCAGGTCCCTATCTAGTCAAGATGAATTTTGATAATTCCCCATCATAAAGGCTTGGGCGACACCTTGTAGATTTCCCGAGAAATCACCTGTATTATTCGTCATTCCCTGATTTCCATCCCCAAAACCCATTCCTTGGTTGAGAGGACACTCATTTTTCCAATGCCCTCTATTTTTACATAAAGCACATTGATCTATCCCTAGCTGCATTCTTCCTCTTCCCATATTCGATTGACCCATAAGTCCTCCCCACCCATTGGCATTTCCCCTCTTACTATTCCTCTTCCCCCTCCTCGTCCACGTCCTCGGCCCCCTCCTCTCATATTATTTCCAGCCGCTCGCTGTAACACTGCTAACATGGTTGCCTGTTGTTTCCTGGCCGTTTCTTTTTCCCTATTATTATACACCTTCCACAACTTCCAATAGTTTATCTAAATTCCGAGTATCTTCTCCTCCAATTTCTGTAATTTCTTTCTAATATCTTCCTGGGACTGCCCCATAAAAATTAATGCTAGCTGTAATTTTCCGATTCCCGACTTCTAAATTAGTGTATCTACGAGCTGTGTCCTTAAGCCGCTCTAAAAAGTTGTGGAGACTCATTCTTTTCCTGCCTGACCAAATATAACTTAGACCAATTCAGAGTTTTGGTATTCCATTCCGTATTCCTTCCGTTAACAATTCCTGATAAGCTTTAAGTCTCGAGACCCGCCCGTCGAGTTGGGATCCCACTCCAGATCTTCCCTAGGTACTAAATCATTTACTGTACCATCCACAAGCCGCAATCTAATCATCTCCCGTGCTTTCTCTGTCATAGCTTTAAACACCATTTCCTTTTCAGTAGAATCCATTATTGTGTCTAACAAAACTTGTAAATCATTCAGTCGGATTCTGAGTCTTAATTACCATCTTTACCACCCGCGCAGTCCGTTCAGGGTCCTCCTATACGCCCCGCTGATTGTTTCCAAATTAGCAAATCATTCGGAGAAAGGGAACTTTCACTATGACTCGTTCCCCATGCGGCCCCACTGCTTCACGCAGCGGAACTATTAAATGAGCACCCCTTCCTTTTTCTTCCTTCCTACCTCCCACCGCCCTCTCCGAGTTCTTTCGCATAAGGGGTTCGTGGTATATCTGCGGTTTCTATTTTTGCTTCCCGATCCCCCTTTCTACGTCCGGCACACTTTCTCCAAAGTCACTTTCCTCCATCAGATGGGCACTAGGGGCTACCAACAAAGAAACATCCTCCTCAGTTTCCGAAAATCTAACCGAGCACTCCTTCTCTTTCTGCCATCCCTTACATCCTTCACAATCCACCTTTAATGTTTTCAAAACCATGATCCCACACTCCTTTTGCCACTCCGGTTTATCTTTCAAATAATGAAAGAGGTCTAAGTACAGTATTTCATCCCATTTTCATTACTTTGCAGAAAAATGCATCAAAAGGTGTAATAATGTCAGGATTCAGTGTACCATTCCTAGGCCATTGCATACCATCGGGTTCATATAAAGGCCACACATGATTACAAAAGTCAATAAATTTCTTTTACTTAGTTCTTGACTAAAATTCCCTGCATTCCAATGCTGTAATAAGCAACTGCTGTCCCTCTCCAAAACTACACCCCAAAAATCCCAAAACTCTGGCATTCCTCCCAGTAAAAAGTGACAACGAGGTGCATGAATTGTGAGATAGGGAGTATGGGACCTCCAGAATAAGGAGGAGGGGCCTGGAACCCCCAAAACCAAGCATGTGGGATAGGGGTGGTGGATTGAGGGGCAGAGGGGAAGAGGTGGAAGAACATGGAAAAGAGAAGATGGGACCCCCAAAGAGTAGGGGAGGGGGCTGGGACCCCCAAATTGCATTGGTAGGGGTCCCACTCCTCCTCCTTTCTAGTCCTGCCTCCTCTTCCTGTTCTTTCTGATTCATCTCCCGCTTCTTCCTTTGCCCTCCTCCTCCTCCATCCCTTCTTCTTCCCCTGGGCCCAGCGCCCACCCTTGGCCCCTTCCCCACATTTTCCCAACAGCATCACATCCCTTGGAAGGAGCCAGGATGGAGCTGGGTCTGGTGGAGCTGGGGCAGTGCTGGACTCTTGGCCCAGTCTGGGCGCCCCCGTCCCCAAATTCCCCTTGCAGCTGAGGGGGTTTATGGCACTTTTGGTGGCGCGGTGCCGTGTTGGGTTTCAGGTTCCTCCAGAGGCCCCCAGAGTGGGATGAGAAAGGGGGGACTTGATCTTTCCTGGGGGTCCCCATTCCCGATCCATGCCAGTGCCCATTCTGCCCCCCCTCCCCCATTCATGGCTCCCCCCTCAGGGTCCCTCCAACTCCTTCCCCACTGGCCCCCATTAAACAGGATCAGGTGAACTGGGAGGCTTTATTGGGAATACTGGGAGCCGCCGTTCGAGGGCAGAGTGACACCAGGCTGGGGGTCCCTGGGGGGAGCACACACGTTCACATGAGTCCCTCTGGCCCCCAGACAGGTGAGCTCCCAGCACCACCAGTACCACCAGTGTGGCCCCAGCTCCCCCGACACGCCCCATCCCCAGCGCCGGGCGGTGCCTCCAGCCCCAAAGCAGCCGTGCTGTGCCATGGGGGGGTCCCTGCTGCCCCACCCCACGCGGCACTGGGAGCACCAGTCCGGACCAGTTCGAAGCACGGGCAGGTGGCATCAGAACCCATGGTAGTGAGTCCACCACAAGCCGTTTAGAAGCCCTGAAATTGGCGGAAAGCATCAGAATTCTCCCAAGAAAGGGGTCATCTCCACCCATAAACTAACTGGGAAACCCCCCAAAGCCCCCTCAAAGTTTATAACTGCCTAAAACTGGCAGAAAGCAGCAGGATCTTCCCTAATATGGGCTCCCCATGTCCTTCCCTGTGGGGCCCCACTCTAGTGTCAGAGCTTGTTGGAGTGTGTAAAACAGAAGCTTCTCTGAGTCCCTCAGAGAGAGGGAATGCAGGGCTTAAATTACAGCCTTTAGAGAAACTAAAACATATTTCGGCACACAGACATGAAGTGGAAGTGTAAGCTTTAGTTTTAAGTAATTATGATTACTATTATGTCACATAGTGCCCTAGGTTACCATGTCTTTACATACACCCAAAAGTATGTGTTCTATCACCAGCTGCTGAAACCAGGTGGGGCTGTGATTCTTATCTCTGTGGGAGATATCCTCTGCTAATCGGCCACCTGTTAAAAAGGAGATGGGGCAATGTTCTTTATCTTTCCCATGACCCATCCTTCCTCCAGGAAGATACCTTCTGTTAATGGGCCCTTGAGTCCCACTGCATGACTGATAAAACCACATCATCCCATTGTGAGATGCTCCACCCAGGGGGAGGAGCCAAACCTTACTGTTTTAATGCTGAACAGGGTTTAGACCCCGGTGGACATGTCTGTACAAATCTGGGCCTTGTGTGTGTGCACCAGCCAAAAACCATATTTAGTTGCTGTGCTTTGCTCTTCAGTTTTTTCTGCATATTTTGCTGTCCCTTCACACGCTTCTTTCACACGCTGCTGTTTTTTGTCTATTTCTTGGTTTAGACTAGTGTTTATAACAGGTGCACAGCATGAGAGAATTTTAGGAGTTTTTCGATAACTGGTTTGAAACCCCCCAAGGCCGCTGGAACATCAACTGTCCTAAATCGGGAGAGAAGAAGTTGAAAACACAGAATACCAAGATTAGAAGATTCAAGATAACAGGAGGTGGCGAAGACCCTGAAGACTACCAAGTACAGACTTTCAGGGGTTTGAATGGGTGGATCAATGTCCTAAAATTACCAGTTGTAGAGTATGTTCCCATGTGGGTGATGATTCTAGAAATGTATAATTAGGGTGAATTATAAACAATAAATCGGATTCTGCAAAATCATACTGATTTGCTATCCAGAAGCCCAGTTTTTTTCCTCATTTTTGGTGACCCTGATGTGATATATTATACACATTGTGTGTATGAAGCGAACCGTAACTCTTTAGCCTTAGGCTCTGAAGGGGGTCCACAGAGCAAAAAACGTGGGAAGCCCAGTTGCGAGCTGCTGCGGCAGAACCGCGGCAGTGGAGGTAGGAGTGCAACTCTGAAGAGAATCCGAAGAATACGAGAGAGAGAAAACTCCGGGAGCGGCTGGGAAGGAAGCCGGCAGGAGCACGGGGCGGGAGGCGTTTCCCAGAAAAGCTCCGAGAGAAAAGCGTGCACAGTGCAGCGAAGAGCTACGGTAAAAGGTGAGAGGCTGGGGCTGGAGGGATGGAAAAATTATTATCAAAAGAAAAGAAAGAAGAGCAAAGTTAAATATCCTCCAGCTTATCCTCTCTGTGAGAGCAGTCAAGTACGACCCAGAGGGTTTAAAAGACTATTTAGATGGGTCAGGAAAAAGATTTATTTCGGGCGACCCTGCGGCTGCCTTTCCGGCCTTTGCACGAGAGTGCTTTGGGGGGAAGAGACAGTTGTTCTGTCCTTACCATCGGCAGTCCCTGAGACAGAGTCGCGGGCTCCGCGGGAAGTCTCGGGCGGTGACAGCGCGGACTCACAGTCCGTATTGGAATCACAAAGAATGGAAATAGATGCTTCCTTGCTAACATCGGAAACAGAAAAACCTACGGGCTGTCCCGTGGTGTCCCCTGAAGAGTTAACAGCAGCCCTAGGAGCGCAAGTTTATCCCCCACCTTCGCTGCCCGATTCACTGGAGCTCAGTCAGAGCCGGCATTCAAATGTAGATCACGAATATTCGCATGCAGAGCGATCGCGCTGCTCAGAAGCAGAAGAGCACCGCAGCGAGAGACAGAATTAGCAACACTAAGGACTTGGGTTGGCCAGCAGATCAGAGAGAGAAAAACCTTGACTGCTTTTGTTGGGGGGCAAAGAGAAAGGACAGCTGTTGGATCGCAAGAGCTGCGTGTGGCGGTGCCGGTCTCACGGGCCGCGGTGCCGGCGGAGGCCGCCGGGTTCGGCTCTCGGGAGGGAGAGGGCCCGAGGGAAAGTCTGTTGGTTTCAGTCTGTGCCGAGGAATGCGAAGAATGTCGATCCCTCCGATTCGGTCTGTTAGTTTGGAGCGTGTGCAGCCGAAGAGGGGGAAAGGGGGCCGGGGCTGGGGGAGAGCTCTGGACATGGGGGTCGCTACCCCAGACATGATGCTGGGGAAAAGGTCTTTTTCCAGCTCGATGCTCGGCAGCGGTGGCACGGGCTCCGGTGTTCCCCCGCGGAGGCGTGGTTCCCCCCCGACGCAAAAAAAAAAAAAAAAAAAAAAAAAAAAAAAAAAAAAAAGTGGGGAAGTCAAAAGTGGTTAAAGTGGTTTTTACGGTTTTATTGGAGGAGTTCAAAACTATCTGTGTGCACTGTAGCACAGTTATAATGGTATTGGTTTTTACTATAATAATTAGAAATGTATATACCCAGCAATATTTACAGGCAGATAATGCTTCTGTCCCCTTGGTTCGGGGACCCCTTTTTTCACGGGTGTTTTTGGAGTCCAGATAAGTTCTGTTAAGACTGACTAAGGCTAAGTTCTATTAAGTTAATTCTGTTTGATTTCATTTTTATTAAGTTTCAGTATCACTAAGTTTAGACAATGTTATGTTCCAGCTTTTTAACATCTCTTGCTGTAATTATCTACAAGACATGTGCCATATTCAGGATCTTTGCTTTTTCTTTTCTAGTTGCATATGCATCTCTTTAATCCAGGCTGCCTCTCTGTTGTCTCATGACTTTCAGTATTTTCAGAGTTTAAGTAATGATATCTGAGCTTCGTTGGAAGCCTCTTCTAAACTGATGATCTTGTGGCTCTTGTGAGAGAGAACAAGCCTGAGGAAAAACTTCAGCGAGAACAAGATGCTGAAGGGGTTTGGTTACATTCTCATCCAAAAATGTTTGGTTGTGGCTTCTATTCTTAAGAGTCTTGTTTTGTTGGTTTTTTTGTTGTTTGTTTGTTTGTTTGTTTGTTTTTAATATATATATATGTCATGGAATTCTCTTCCAATTAGGACCTGGGCTCTGGCCACCCCTGGCTCTACCTGATGGGAAACTGCCAACAAACCCAGGTGTTTTCTGCATCGAAACAATACCTGAGTTGCTTGGCACAAATAACTGCAAGATAACATGAAGAAATTAACTGTGAATGACTGGGGTTTGGAAGAATGGTTAGAAGGATAGGGAATACCTGGATGGTTGAAAGATACAATCAAGGGGGTTTGGATATTTTTGTTAGTCATTATCGCATTACTTTTTCCATAAATAAAGTTAATGATTGATAAGGTAAGGTAAGGTAAGGTAAGGTAAGGTAAGACAAGACAAGACAAGACAAGAGATAAGATAAGATAAGATAAGATAAGATAAGATAAGATAAGATAAGATAAGATAAGATAAGATAAGATAAGATAAGATAAGATAAGATAAGATAAGATAAGATAAGATAAGATAAGATAGTAAAGGGGATCTGGCTGGTCCAAGAAGAAAAAGGGGGAGTTATTGAAATGCTGAACAAGTTTAGGCCACAGTGGGCATGTCTGAACAAATCCAGGCCTTGCTCTGTATTGTGTGCACCAGCCAAAAACTATATTTAGCTGCTTTTCTCCATGTTTTACTGCCTAGCTGTTTTTCTGCATATTTCACTGTTCTTTCACATGCTTAGCTGTTTTCTGTATATTTCTTAGTTTAGACCAGTGTTTATAACAGGTGCACAGGATGAGCCATTTTTAGGTGTTTTTCAACAACTTGTTGAGACCCTTCAAGGCTGCTGAAACATAAACTGTGCTAAATCAAGAGAGAAGGAGCTGAAACACAGAATACCAAGGTTAGAAGACTCAAGATAAAGATGGGTGGTGAAGCTGTGGACAACCACCAATCATCACCTTTGGGGGGCTCGTGCAGGGCAGGTGAACAGCACAGACCCACCAATCAAGAAATGCGTGACTGCATGGACAGTAGTTTTAGAATGTATAACTAGGGCTAAAAAATAAACAATAATTTGGCTTCTGCATAATCATATTGATTTGCTGTCCAGAAGTCCTGTTTCTGCCATAGCTGATGCAGCTTTTGTGCCCTGTGGACAGAGGGCAGCGTGAGGGACAGGAAGTTCTATCTCAGTTATCACCTTATTTATCCTCAGCTACACATCCAGCTGCACTAAGCAGAAGCAGAGTTCAGAGCTGTTCAAACTAACAATGGACTAAAGTTGACATTGCCACTTATTGGTGGGCATTTGATATTTCACCATGGCTAAGGCCAATCTTCTGCCTGCAAAACCAAACTTTCAGCTCTTCTAAAACTCTTCAGCAGAAAAGGAGAAAACTGCCAGGGATCCCTTTGCTGCTGCTGCTGCAAAGACCCTGACAGAAACTTTCCTTCAGCCTCCCAGCTGGCACTGGGCTGCCACACACAGAGCTCACAACTTGCTGCACAATTCTGAGCACCAAAGGTTTTTTCCCACTCACTGAAGGAGGAGCTGTTTGGAATCCAAACATGAGGTGTCCTGCAGTGGGAGAGGGAACATGAACCAGATGCTGGTAGGAAAAGAATTGCCTGTGGTGGGAAATGCCATGGAGCAAGGCAAGCCCAAGAGAGCATTTTGCTTTCACAGCATCCCTGCAGGAGCCACAGTCCCTTCCCAGAGCAAGCAAGAGAACAGCACAAAATGCTGGGCTGTGTCAGTTCCTGGCTGGAGCAGCAAACGGGGCAGTTCCAGGCTCCAGTGCCACAGACGCCCTGCTTGAGGGAACAGAACCCCCCAGGGCTCACTGCAAACGCCTGGCTGGCTGCAGACACCCCCTTTACAGCTGCAGCTGCTGGCAGGAGCTCTCCCAAACCAACGGTGTCTTCATGGCAATTGGGTTACAGAGTCAGCTCAGGTCCAGAGGAAGAACAGAAAGCACACAGCAAGCCCAAAGCCACAGATGCTGCACCGAGGGAAAAACTCGCCTGACTTGCCAAGTGGGTTAGAAAATACCCCGAATAAGGCACAGAGTACAGAGTGCAAACTGCAGCAGCCACTTGCTGGATCACTGTGGCTGCGCTGCACACGTCTGCAGGCTGTGCCCTGCAAGCACAGAAGGACACGTCAGGGCTGGGCTGGCTGCTGGGAATGCCTCGGGCAGGAGGATCCTCCGGCAATCAGCAGCACCCAGAGCCGCTCTGGGCACTGAGGCCTCTGTGTCCCACAGCAATGGGAACACGCTGGGATGTGGCAACGTTCCTGGGACACCACAGCAGCAGCTCACGCAAAAACCGCTTGGAAGGTTCTCCTGTGTCACAAAGGAGCACAAAGAATCCTCCCAGGGCACAGCCCACTGCCCAAAGGATCCAAGAGGAACTCCGAAAATGCAGCAAACAAGGACACCCCATAGTCCAGCCTGAACACTGAGGAGGAGCAAGGACGGGACAAAACCAAAGGAAACATGACCTTTAGTCACTGATGCTTCTGACTAAAACCAGCAGGGCTTGTTCCATCTGGGATCTTTGTTCTAGTTCTGAAAACAAGCAAAGTTTTCCACTCTAAATATGCCGAGCACAGAAACTGGGGAGGAGGTGGGATTGGGAAGGAGCAGCAGGAGGAGGGAGATGGAAAAGGAGGAGCAGTGAGAGGAGGAGCAGGAGCAGGCAAAGAAGGAGAAACAGGAGGTTCCAGTGCCCCCTGTGGCCGCAGCACCCCCGGCCACGGGACCATCGCCCCCAGCGCACCCTGCAGGGGAGCGGGGAGGGAAAGCTCATCCCAAATCTATCGGGGGGTCCCTGAGAGGGTTTTTAATTGGGGTGTGTTTGGAGCTCGCAGATTGCAGAAGTGAGCCCCAAATATTATCTGATGTCCCTGGGAGGTTTTTTCTGTGTATGTTTGGATCTTGCAGGACCCCAAATCTGAGCCCCTTGGGGGGATCTTTGGGGGTCCGTGTGGCCATTGCCCAGTGTTGGCAGGGGGAGGACATTGGTGCTGGGGACCCCTGGGAGAGCAGAGGAGAGGAACCCCTGGGACCTCCAGAGCAGGGAGAGCAGAGAGGGGTGATCCCAGAGCTGGGGGGCCCTGGCAGCCTGGAAAGGGGGGGAGTCTGGGGAGGAGGGACCCCTGGGATCCCAGGGATCTCAAAGTGAGGTATCAGTGAAGAAGGGGCCCCATGGACCCCCAAAAGCCCCTGGATCATCCCTAAGCAGGACCCTGGAGAAGGGGGAAGCCTTGGAGCCATTGGACCCCCATCATCCCAGGGGAGGGGAACCTCTGGAACCCCAAAGTGGAGAGATCAGAGATGGTGAACACCTTGGAGGGATTTTTGGGCTGAATCTTGGTATTTTGGAGAATTTCATGGACGCAAGGAAACTCCTACATTCTTGAGATGGATTTGGGCAGGAGGAGCCCCCAGCCCATGGAGTCCCCACCTTTTTTTCCCTCTCAAACCAGGATCTGTCATTCCCAAGCCACGGGTGGATGGAGGAGGAAGAAAAGCC
>JAREIS010003004.1:0-20288 GCA_030060385.1 Muscicapa striata striata | reverse complement strand
TTAATAGCAGTTTGGAGGAAGTCATTGTCTCTCCAAAAGTAGCCAGGATTCTATGTAGTGGCATTTTTAGTCTGGGAGAAATCCTGATCATTTCGAATTTTAACTCTCAGAGGCACCGTCTCAGGCCCATTGCCCTAGACAGGAATATTTCCACACCCTCCCAGTTTCTTAAAAGCAGTTTGGAGGAAGTCATTGTCTCTCCAAAAGCAGCCAGGATTCTATGTAGTGGCCTTTTTAGTCTGGGAGAAATCCTGATCATTTCGGAATTTTAGCTGTCAGACGCCCAGTCTCAGGCCCACTGCCCGGGACACGGACATTTGCAATTTTCTCTCTGAAAAACCACACCCTCCCAGTTTCTTAATAGCAGTTTGGAGGAAGTCATTGTCTCTCGAGAAGTAGCCTGGATTCTAAGTGGTGGCATCTTTAGTCTGGGAGAAATCCTGATTCCTTCGGAATTTGAGGTTTCAGACGCCCAGTCTCAGGCCAAAGTCCCTGGATAAGAACATGTGCCATTTTCCCTCTAAAAAACCACACCCTCCCAGTTTCTTAATACCAGTTTGATCCTTTCGAATTTTAGCTCTCAGAGCCGCTCAGGCCCATTGCCTGACAGGAATATTGCCATTTTGCCTGAAAACACACCTCCAGTTTTAATAGCAGTTGGAAGTCATTGTCTCTCCAAGTAGCAGGATTTAGTAGGCATTTTAGTCTGGAGAAACTTGATCATTTCGAATTTTAGCTGTCAGACGCCAGTCCAGGCCCATGCCCTGACACGACATTGCATTTTCTCTGAAAACACACCTCCAGTTTCTTAATAGCAGTTTGAGAAGCATTGTCTCTCCAAGCAGCCAGATTCTATGTAGTGCATCTTTAGTCTAGGAGAAATCTTGATCATTTCGGAATTTTAGCGTCAGACGCCAGTCTCAGGCCCATGCCCTGGACACGAACATTTGCATTTTCTCTGAAAAACCACCTCCCAGTTCTTAATACAGTTTGAGGAAGTCATTGTCTCTCCAAGCGAATTAGCAGTGGCATCTTTAGTCTGGAGAAATCTTGATCATTTCGGAATTTTAGCTGTCAGACGCCCAGTCTCAGGCCCATTGCCCTGGACACGAACTTGGCCATTTTCCTCTGAAACACACACCTCCCAGTTTCTAATACATTAGGAAGATCATGTCTCCAAAGTAGCCAGGATTCTATGTGTGGCATTTAGTCTGGAGAAATCCTGATCATTCTGGAATTTTAGCTGTCAGACGCCAGTCTCAGGCCCATTGCCTGACACAACATTTGCCATTTTCTCTGAAAACCACACCTCCAGTTTCTTAATAGCAGTTTGAGGAAGTCATTGTCTCCAAAAGCAGCCAGATTCTATGTAGTGGCATTTTAGTCTGGAGAAATCTGACATCGAATTTTACTTCAGAGCCCGTCTAGCCCATGCCAACGAATATTTGCATTTCCTGAAAACCACACCTCCAGTTTCTAATAGAGTTTGAGGAACATTTCTCCAAAGCCAGGATCTATGTAGTGGCATTTTAGTCTGGAGAAACTGATCATTTCAATTTTACTCTCAGAGGCCGTCTCAGCCCATTGCCCTGACAGAATATTTGCATTTTCTCTGAAAACCACACCTCCCAGTTTTAATAGCAGTTGAGGAAGTCATTGTCTCTCCAAAAGCGCCAGATTCTATGAGTGCATCTTTAGTCTGGAGAAACTGATCATTTCGGAATTTTAGCTGTCAGACGCCCAGTCTCAGGCCCACTGCCCGACACGACATTTGCATTTTCTGAAAACACACCTCCCAGTTTCTAACAGCAGTTGAGGAAGTCATGTCTCTCAAAGTAGCCGGATTCTAGTGGTGGCATCTTTAGTCTGGAGAAATTGATCATTTCGAATTTTAGCTCAGACGCCAGTCTAGCCCATTGCCTGAATAACATTTGCCATTTTCTCTGAAAACTACACCTCCCAGTTTCTTAATACAGTTTGAGGAAGTCATTGTCTCTCCAAGTAGCCAGGATCTAGTGTGGCTTTAGTCTGGAGAAATCTGATCATTTCGAATTTTAGCTGTCAGACGCCAGTCTCAGGCCCATTGCCCTGACACAATTGCCATTTGCCTGAAAACTACACTCCCAGTTTCTAATACAGTTTGAGGAAGATGTTCTCCAAAGTAGCAGGATTCTAGTGAGTGCATTAGTCTAGGAGAAATCCTGATCATTTCGGAATTTACTGTCAGACGCCAGTCTCAGGCCCATTGCCCTGACAGAAATTTGCCATTTGCCTGAAAACACACCTCCAGTTTCTAAAGCAGTTTGAGGAAGTCTGTCTCTCCAAAAGCCGATTCTATGTGGCATTTTAGTCTGGGAGAAATCTGATCATTTCGAATTTTAGCTCAGAGCCAGTCTCAGGCCCATTGCCCTGACAGAAATTTGCATTTTCCTGAAAACCACCTCCAGTTTTAATAGCAGTTTGAGGAAGTCATTGTCTCTCCAAAGAGCTGATCAGTGGTGGCATCTTTAGTCTAGAGAATCTGATCATTTCGGAATTTTAGCTGTCAGACGCCCAGTTCAGGCCCATCCCTGACAGACATGCATTTCCTAAAACACACCTCCCAGTTCTAATACAGTTTGAGGAAGCATTCTCTAAAGAGCAGGATTCTAGTGGTATTTAGTCTGGAGAAATCCTGATCTTTGAATTTTAGCTGTCAGACGCCCAGTCTCAGGCCCATGCCCGGACACTGACATTTCATTTTCTTGAAACACACCCCCCAGTTCTTAAAGCAGTTTGAGGAAGTCATTGTCTTCCAAGAGCCAGATTTAGTGTGGCATTTAGTCTAGAGAAACTGATCATTTGAATTTACTGTCAGACGCAGCCAGCCCACTGCCGACAGAATTTGCATTTTCTCTGAAAACCACACCTCCAGTTTAATAAGTTGGAGGAAGTCATTGTCTCAAAGCAGCGGATTTGGTGGCATTTTAGTCTAGAGAAATCTTGATCATTTGAATTTTAGTGTCAGACGCCGCCAGCCCATGCCGACACACGCATTTTCCTGAAAACAACACTTCCCAGTTTAAACACTGAGAAGTCATGTCTCTCCAAAGAGCCGATTCTAGGTGGCTATTAGTCTAGAGAAATCTGACATTTGAATTTTAGTGTCAGACCCCAGTCTCAGCCCATGCCCTGACAAACATTGCCATTTTCCTGAAACACACCTCCCAGTTTCTAAACATTTAGGAAGCATGTCTCCAAGAGCCAGATTTGGTGGCATTTTAGTCTGGAGAAACTGACTTGAATTTAGCTGTCAGACCAGTCTCAGCCCATGCCTGAACAAATTTGCATTTCTCTGAAACCACCTCCCAGTTTAATAGCAGTTTGGAGGAAGCTTGTTCTCCAAAGCAGCCAGATCATGGTGATTAGCTGGAGAATCCTGATTTCGAATTTTAGCTGTCAGACGCCCAGTCTAGCCATGCCGACAACATTTGCATTTTCTCTGAAAACACACCCCCAGTTTCTAATAGCAGTTTGAGGAAGCATTGTCTCAAGAGCCAGGATTCATGGTGGCATCTTGTGGTGGCGATCTTTAGTCTAGGAGAAATCCTGATCATTTCGGAATTTTAGCTGTCAGACGCCCAGTCTCAGGCCCATTGCCCTGACACTAACATTTGCCATTTTGGCTCTGAAACCACACCTCCCAGTTTCTTAATAGCAGTTTGAGGAAGTCATTGTCTCTCCAAAAGTAGCTGGATTCTATGTAGTGGCATTTTTAGTCTGGGAGAAACTTGATCACCAGGATCTAGTAGTGAATTTTAGTCTGGGAGAAATCCTGATCATTTGGAATTTTACTGTCAGACGCCAGTTCTAGGCCCATTGCCCTGACAGAACATTTGATTTTCCTGAAAACAACCCTCCCAGTTTCTAAGAGTTTGAGGAAGTCATTGTCTCTCAAAAGTAGCCAGATTCTAGTGGGCTATTTAGTCTGGAGAAATCTGATCATTTCGAATTTAGCTGTCAGACGCCAGCTCAGGCCCATGCCTGGACACGAACATTGCATTTTCTCTGAAACACACCTCCCAGTTTCTAATAGCAGTTGGAGGAAGTCATGTCTTCCAAAAGAGCCAGGATTCTAGTGTGGCATCTTAGTCTAGGAGAAACTGATCATTTCGAATTTTAGCTGTCAGACGCCAGTCTCAGGCCCATGCCCTGACATGACATTTGCATTTTGCTCTGAAAACTCACACCTCCCAGTTTCTAATAGCAGTTGGAGGAAGCATTGTCTCCAGAGAGCCCAGGATTCTAGTGAGATGCTTTAGTCAGAGAAATCTGATCATTTGGAATTTTAGCTGTCAGACCAGTCTCAGGCCCATTGCCCTGACACGACTATTGCATTTTCCTGCTAAAACCACACCCTCCCAGTTTTAATAGCAGTTTGAGGAAGTCATTGTCTCTCAGAAGAGCCAGGATTCTATGTAGTGGACTTTAGTCTGGAGAAATCTGATCATTTCGAATTTTAGCTGTCAGACGCCCAGTCTCAGGCCCATGCCTGACACAACATTTCATTTCTGAAACACACCTCCCAGTTTATACATTGAGAAGTATTCTCTCCAAAGAGCGATTGGTGGATTAGTCTGGAGAAACTGACATTGAATTTAGTGTGAGCAGCCAGGCCATTGCCCTGACACAAATTGCCATTTTTGAAAACCACACCTCCGTTCTAATAGCAGTGAGAAGCATGTCTCAAGGGGATTCTAGGGGCTTTAGCTGAGAAACGATCATTTCGAATTTTAGCTGTCAGGCGCCTACTCAGCCTCCATTGTCTAACAAATTTGCCATTTTGCTCTGAAAACCACACCCTCCCAGTTTTAATAGCAGTTTGGAGTATTGTCTCCAAAGTCAGCCAGGATTCTCAGTGAGGGCATTTAGTCTAGGAGAAATCTGATCATTTCTGAATTTCAGCTGCAGCTCTAGTCTCAGGCCCATTGTCTCCTGAATGACACATTTGGCCATTTTGCTCTGAAAACACACCTTCCTGTTTTTAATAGCAGTTTGAGGCATTGTCTCCGAAAGAGCAGGATTTCGTGAGGGCACTTTGTTCTAAGAAATCTGATCATTTTGAATTTAGCTGCGATCCAGTCCAGCCCATGCGACACTGACATTTGCAATTTTCTGAAACCACACCTCCCAGTTTCTTAATGCAGTTTGGAAAGTCATTTCCCAAAGAGCCAGATTCTAGGTGGATTTTAGTCTGGAGAAATCTGATCATTCTGAATTTTGCTTCAGAGCCCAGTCCAGGCCCATCCGACACAAATTTTCCATTTGGCTGAAAACCACACCTCTCCAAAGTCTAAACCAGCCTGAGAATTTCCTCTAAAGAAGCTATGGATTAGTGGTGGATTAAGCAGGAGAATCTTGATCATTTTTGGGAATTTTGCTGTCAGACGCCCAGTCTCAGGCCCATTGCCCTGACATAACTAGCCATTTCCTCTGAAAACAACACCTCCCAGTTTCTTAATAGCAGTTTGGAGGAAGTCATGTCTTCCAAAGACAGGATTCTATGTGGATCTTAGTCTAGGAGAAATCTGATCATTTCGAATTTTAGCTGTCAGACGCCCAGTCTCAGCCATGCCCTGACACAACATTGCCATTTTCTCTGAAAACCACCCTCCCAGTCTTAATACAGTTGGAGGAAGCATTGTCTCTCCAAAAGAGCCAGATCTTGTGGCATTTTAGTCGGAGAAATCTGATCATTTCGAATTTTATTCAGAGGCCCAGTCTCAGGCCCATTGCCCTGGACACAAATTTGCCATTTGGCTCTGAAAACCACACCTCCCAGTTTAAAGCAGTTTGAGGAAGTCATTGTCTCTCAAAAGAGCCAGATTCTATGGTGGCATTTTAGTCTGGGAGAAATCTGATCATTTCGAATTTTACTTCAGAGCCCAGTCAGCCCATTGCCCGACAGACATTTGCCATTTTCTGAAAACCACACCTCCCAGTTTCTAAAGCAGTTTGGAGGAAGTTGCTCTCCAAAGAGCCTGATTCTAGTGTGGCATCTTTAGTCTGGAGAAACCTGATCTCGATTTGGTTCAGACGCCAGAGGCATCCTGAAATTGCCATTTTCTAAACCTCGTATATAGGCATTAAGGTCAGGGGATTATCTGAGAAACTGATTGAATTGTCGACGCAGTCAGCCTGCCCGACACATGATTTCCTGAAACACACCTCCCGTTTAAACATGAGGAGCGTTCTCAAAGGCAGATCTCAGTGTGCATTAGTCTGGAGAAACTGATCATTTCGAATTTAGCTGTCAGAGCTATTGCCTGAAATATTCTCTGAACACACTCCCAGTTTCTTATAGCGTTTGAGGAAGCATTGTCTCTCCAAGAGCCAGATCAGTGTGGCATTTTAGTCTGGAGAAATCCTGACATTTCGAATTTTACTAGAGGCCCGTCTGCCCATTGCCTGACAGAATATTGCCATTTGCTTGAAACCCACCTCCAGTCTTAAAGCAGTTGAGGAAGTTGTCTCTCCAAAAGAGCCAGGATTCAGTGGATTTTAGTCTGAGAAATCCTGATCATTCGAATTTTAGCTTAGAGCCAGTTCAGCCCATGCCCTGACACGACATTGCATTTCTCTGAAAACCACACCTCCAGTTTCTTAATAGCAGTTTGAGAAGTCATTGTCTCTCCAAGCAGCCAGATTCTATGAGTGGCATCTTTAGTCTGGAGAAATCTGACTCTTCGAATTTTAGCTGTCAGACGCCCAGTCTCAGCTCCATGCCTCGAACACGACATTTGCATTTTCTCTGAAAACACACCCTCCCAGTTTCTTAATAGCAGTTTGAGGAAGTCATTGTCTCTCCAAAGTAGCCGATTTAGTGGTGGCATCTTAGTCTAGAGAAATCCTGATCTTTGGAATTTTAGCTGTCAGAGCCCAGTCTCAGCCCATTGCCCTGACACGTAACTATGCCATTTTCTCTGAAACACACCTCCAGTTTCTAATACCATTGGAGGAAGTCAGTCTCCAAAGAGCGATTCTCAGTGGTGGCCTTTAGTCTAGGAGAAACTGATCATTTCGGAATTTGCTGTCAGACGCCCAGTCTCAGGCCCATGCCCGGACATGACATTTGCCATTTCTCTGAAAACCACACCTCCCAGTTTCTTAATAGCAGTTTGGAGGAAGTCATTGTCTCTCCAAAAGTAGCCAGGATTTATGGTGGCATTTTAGTCTGGAGAAATCCTGATTCTTCCGAATTTAGTTTCAGACGCCAGTCTAGGCCCATGCCCTGGACACAACATTTGCCATTTTCTGAAAACACACCTCCCAGTTTCTTAATAGCAGTTTGAGGAAGCATTGTTCTCCAGAGCCGATTCTAGGTGGCATCTGTCTGGAGAAATCTGATATTTGAATTTAGCTGTCAGAGCCAGTCTCAGGCCCATGCCTGACAAACATTTGCCTTTCTCTGAAAAACACACCCTCCAGTTTCTTAATACAGTTGAGGAAGTCATTGTTCTCCAAAGTAGCCTAGATTCATGGTGGCATTTTAGTCTGGAGAAATCTGATCATTTCGGAATTTTACTTCAGACGCCGCTCAGGCCCATTGCCCTGGACAAACATTTGCCATTTTGGCTCTGAAAACCACACCTCCCAGTTTCTTAATAGCAGTTTGAGGAAGCATTGTTCTCCAAAAGAGCCAGGATTTATGTAGTGCATTTTAGTCTGGGAGAAACTGATCATTTCGGAATTTTAGCTTCAGACGCCCAGTCTCAGGCCCATTGCCCGGACACGGACATTTGCATTTTCTCTGAAAACCACACTCCCAGTTTCTTAATAGCAGTTTGAGGAAGTCATTGTCTCTCCAAAAGTAGCCTGATTCAGTGGTGGCATTTTAGTCTGGGAGAAACCTGATCTTTGAATTTAGCTTCAGACGCCCAGTCTCAGGCCCTGCTGACACGAACATTTGCCATTTTCTCTTGAAAAACACACCCTCCCAGTTTCTTAATAGCAGTTTGAGGAAGTCATTGTCTCCAAAGTAGCCAGGATTCTAGTGGTGGCATCTTTAGTCTAGGAGAAATCTTGATATTTTGGAATTTAGCTGTCAGAGCCCAGTCTCAGGCCCATGCCCTGGACAGAACATTGCCATTTTCTCTGAAAACCACACCCTCCCAGTTTCTTAATACAGTTTGAGGAAGAATTGTCTCTCCAAAAGTAGCCAGGATTCTAGTGAGGGACTTTAGTCTGGGAGAAATCTGATCTTTGAATTTTAGCTGTCGAGCCAGTCCAGCCCATGCCTGACAAGCTTTTCAAACTCACCCCCAGTTATCATGAGAAGGTCTCAATACGATGGCTTAGTCGAAACTGATCAATTTCGAGTTAATTGTTTTAAAACGCTAGCATAGGATCCAGCGTCTAGGCCTTCTGGGACTGACTTGAATTTATCAAGCATTAGCCTGCTTTGCATTTCTTAAAACACACCTCCAGTTTCAATACATTGAGGAAGTCAGCTCTCCAAAGGCCAGATTATGATGCATTAGTCTGGAGAAACCTGATCATTTCGAATTTAGTGTAGAGCCCAGCGGCCCATGCCTGACACACATTTGCCATTTTCCAAACCAACTCCCAGTTCTATACAGTTTGAGAAGCATTTCTCCAAGAGCGGATTCTATGGCATTTAGTCTGAGAAACTGATCATTTGAATTTTAAAAGTTCGCCTGCTGAAAATTTCATTTTGAACACACTCCAGTTTCTAAGCAGTTTGAGGAGCATTGTCTCCAGCTGGATTAGTGTGCTTTGAAAACTATCATTTCGGAATTTTAGCCGAGCTCTCAGCCCATCCTGACACACGCATTCCTGAAACACACCTCCCAGTTCTTAATACAGTTGAGGAAGTATTGTCTCCAAAGAGCCAGATTCTAGTGGCTTTGTCTGGAGAAACTGACATTTCGAATTTTAGCTCAGACGCCCAGTCTCAGGCCCATGCCTGACATACATTGCTTTCTCTGAAAACCACACCTCCCAGTTTCTTAATAGCAGTTTGAGGAAGTCATTGTCTCTCCAAAGTAGCCAGGATTTAGTGTGGCATTTTAGTCTGGAGAAACCGATCATTTCGAATTTTAGCTTCAGACGCCGTCTCAGCCCATTGCCCTGACAAAATTTGCCATTTTGGCTCTGAAAACCACACCTCCCAGTTTCTAAAGAGTTTGAGGAAGCATGTCTCCAGAGCCAGGATCATGGTGGCATTTTAGTCTGGAGAAATCCTGATCATTTGGAATTTTAACTTCAGACGCCGCTCAGGCCCATTGCCCTGACAGAAATTTGCCATTTTGGCCTGAAAACTACACTCCAGTTTAATAGCAGTTTGAGGAAGTCATTGTCTCTCCAAAGTAGCCAGGATTCTAGTGTGGATTTTAGTTGGAGAAACTGATCATTTCGAATTTTAGCTTCAGACGCCCAGTCAGGCCCATTGCCCTGACATAAATTTGCATTTTGGCTCTGAAAACCACACCTCCCAGTTTCTTAATAGCAGTTTGAGGAAGTCATTGTCTCTCCAAAAGCAGCCAGATTATGTAGTGGCATTTTAGTCTGGGAGAAATCTGATATTTCGAATTTAGCTTCAGACGCCAGTCTCAGCCCATTGCCGGACAGACATTTGCATTTTGCCTGAAAACCACACCTCCAGTTTCTATAGTTTGAGGAAGTCATTCTCAAGAGCCGATTCTGTGGCATTAGTCGGAGAACTTGACATTTCGGAATTTTAATCGCGCGCCTGGCCATTGCCGAAAATTTGCATTTTGCTTGAAAACCACACTCCCAGTTTCTAAGCGTTGAGTATTGTTCTCCAAAGAGCCAGATTCTAGTGTGGCATCTTTTAGTCTGGAGAAATCCTGATCATTTGGAATTTTAGCTGTCAGACGCCTGTCTCAGCCCATGCTTCGGACACGACATTTGCCATTTTCTCTGAAAAACCACACCTCCCAGTTTCTTAATAGCAGTTTGAGGAGTATTGTTCTCCAAAAGAGCCGATTCTAAGTGGTGGCATTTTATCTGGGAGAAACTGATCTCGAATTTTAGGTTTCAGACGCCCAGTCGAGGCCAAAGTCCTGGATAAGAACATGTGCCATTTTCCTCTGAAAACCACACCTCCCAGTTTTAATACAGTTTGAGAAGACTTTATATGCCATCGTAGCAGGTTCTAGAGGTGGCATCTTTAGTCTGGGAGAAATCCTGATCCTTTGAATTTTAGCTGTCAGACGCCAGTCTCAGGCCTGCCCTGACACGAACGTAGCCATTTCCTGCTGAAAACATGGCACCTCCCAGTTTCTTAATACCATCTAGAGGAAGATACAGTCTCTCCAGAAGTAGCCAGGATTCCCAGTGGTGGCTATTAGTCTAGGAGAAATCTGATCATTTGGAATTTTAGCTGTCAGACGCCCAGTCTCGGCCCACTGCCCGGGACACGACATTTGCATTTTCTCTGAAAACCACACCCTCCCAGTTTCTTAATAGCAGTTTGAGGAAGTCATTGTTCTCCAAAGTAGCCTGGATTCTAAGTGGTGGCATCTTTAGTCTAGGAGAAATCTTGATCTCTCGAATTTTAGCTGTCAGACCCCAGTCTAGGCCCATGCCCGGACACAACATTTGCCATTTTGCTCTAAAAACACACCCTCCAGTTTTAATAGCAGTTTGGAGGAAGTCTTGTCTCTCCAAAAGTAGCCAGGATTCATGTAGTGGCATTTTTAGTCTGGAGAAATCCTGATCATTTCGGAATTTTAAACTCAGACGCCGTCTCAGCGAATTTTAGCTGTCAGACGCCCAGTCTCAGGCCCACTGCCCGACACGAACATTTGCCATTTTGGCTCTGAAAACCACACCCTCCCAGTTTCTTAATAGCAGTTTGGAGGAAGTCATTGTCTCTCCAAAAGTAGCCAGGATTCTATGTAGTGGCATTTTTAGTCTGGGAGAAATCCTGATCATTTCGGAATTTTAGCTGTCAGACGCCCAGTCTCAGGCCCACTGCCCGGGACAAGGACATTTGCAATTATCTCTCTGAAAACCACACCTCCCAGTTTCTTAATAGCAGTTTGAGGAAGTCATTGTCTCGCTTGATCATTTCGGAATTTTAGCTGTCAGACGCCCAGTCTCAGGCCCATTGCCCTGGACACGAACATTTGCCATTTTGGCTCTGAAAAAAAACCACACCCTCCCAGTTTCTTAATAGCAGTTTGGAGGAAGTCATTGTCTCTCGAAAAGCTGCCAGGATTCTAAGTGGTGGCATCTTTAGTCTGGGAGAAATCCTGATCCTTTTGGAATTTTAGTTGTCAGATGCCCAGTCTCAGGCCACTTGCCCTGGCTACAAACCTGGGCCATTTTCCATCTGAAAAAAACCACACCCTCCCAGTTTCTTAATACCAGTTTGGAGGTAGTGTTGGTCTCTCCAAAAGTAGCCAGGCTTCTTACTGCTGGCATCTTTAGTGTGCGGGAAAACATTAGGTTTTGAATTTTAGCAGGCCGAAGTCCAGTCACAGGACCATGCCCCTGCATGCAAAGAAGGGCCTATTTCTCTGTGAAATAAAGATCACCTCACCACTATTGTAATATCCATTTAAAGGAGGCTTTTGGCACCCAGTGAAGGGCCAGAGTTCTCAGTGGTGCCGTTTTTAGTCTGGGAGAAATCCTGATTCCTTCGGAATTTTAGTTGTCAGACGCCCAGTCCCAGGCCAAGGGCTCTGGATATGAACATTGGCAATTTTCCCTCTGAAAAACACCACACCCTCCCAGCATTTAATAGCAGTTTTGAGGAAGATATTGTCTCTCTAAAAGTAGCCAGGGTTCTCAGTGGTGGCATTTTTAGTCTGTGAGAAATCCTGATTCCTTCCGAATTTGAGGTTTCAGACGCCCAGTCGGAGGGCTAGGTCACTGGATAAGAACATGTTTCATTTTCCCTCTGAGAAAAACCACACCCTCATTGTTTCTTAACACCAGTTTGGAGGAAGACATTTTATATGCAATCGTAGCCAAGGTTCTAAGGGGTGGCATCTTTAATCTGGGAGAAATCCTGATCCTTTCGGAATTTTAGTTGTCAGACGCCCAGTCTCAGGCCCATTGCCCTGGACACTAACATTTGCCATTTTGGCTCTGAAAAACACCACACCCTCCCCGTTTCTTAATACCAGTTTGGGGGAAGACATTTTATCTGCAATAGTAGCCAAGGATCTCAGTGGTGGCATTTTTAGTCTGGGAGAAATCCTGATTCCTTCGGAATTTGAGGTTTCAGACACCCAGTCTCAGGCCACGGGCCCTGGATATGAACATTAGCAATTTTCCCACTGTAAGAACCACACCCACCCAGTTTCTTAATACCATCTAGGAGGAAGATACAGTCTCTCCAGAAGTAGCCAGGGTTCTCTGTGGTGGCGTCTTTAGTCTAGGAGAAATCTTGATCAATTCGGAATTTTAGCTGTCAGACCCCCAGTCTCAGGCCCATTGCCCTGGACACGGACATTTGCCATTTTCTCTCTGAAAAAAACCACACCGTCCCAGTTTCTTAATAGCAGTTTGGAGGATGTCATTGTCTCTCCAAAAGTAGCCAGGATTCTAATTGGTGGCATTTTTAGTCTGGGAGAAATCCTGATTCCTTCGCAATTTGAGGTTTCAGGCGCCCAGTCTCAGGCCCATTGCCCTGGACATGAACATTTGCCATTTTGGCTCTGAAAAAAAACACACCCTCCCAGTTTCTTAATAGCAGTTTGGAGGAAGTCATTGTCTCTCCAAAAGTAGCCAGGATTCTATGTAGTGGCCTTTTTAGTCTGGGAGAAATCCTGATCATTTCGGAATTTTAACTCTCAGAGGCGCCGTCTCAGGCCCATTGCCCAAGACAGGAATATTTGCCATTTTGGCTCTGAAAAGAACCACACCCTCCCAGTTTCTTAATAGCAGTTTTGAGGAAGTCATTGTCTCTCCAAAAGTAGCCAGGATTCTATATAGTGGCATATTTAGTCTGGGAGAAATCATGATCATTTCGGAATTTTAGCTGTCAGACGCCCAGTCTCAGGCCCACTGCCCGGGACACGGACATTTGCAATTTTGGCTCTGAAAAAACCACACCCTCCCAGTTTTTTAATAGCAGTTTGGAGGAAGTCATTGTCTCTCCAGAAGTAGCCTGGATTCTAAGTGGTGGCATATTTAGTCTAGGAGAAACTTGATCATTTCGGAATTTTAGCTGTCAGACGCCCAGTCTCAGGCCCATTGCCCTGGACACTAACATTTGCCATTTTGGCTCTGAAAAAAAACCACACCCTCCCAGTTTCTTAATAGCAGTTTGGAGGAAGTCATTGTCTCTCGAAAAGCAGCCAGGATTCTAGGTGGTGGCATCTTTAGTCTGGGAGAAATCCTGATCCTTTTGAAATTTTAGTTGTCAGACGCCCAGTCTCAGGCCACTTGCCCTGGCTTCCAACATGGGCCATTTTCCATCTGAAAAAAACCACACCCTCCCAGTTTCTTAATACCAGTTTGGAGGTAGTGTTGGTCTCTCCAAAAGTAGCCAGGCTTCTAACTGCTGGCATCTTTAGTCTGCGAGTAAACATTAGGTTTGGAATTTTAGGAGGCCAAAGCCCAGTCTCAGGACCATGCCCCTGCATGCAAAGAAGGGCCTATTTCTCTGTGAAATAAAGATCACCTCACCACTATTGTAATATCCATTTAAAGGAGGCTTTTGGCACTCCGTGAACGGCCAGGGTTCTCAGTGGTGCCGTTTTTAGTCTGGGAGAAATCCTGATTCCTTCGGAATTTTAGTTGTCAGACGCCCAGTCTCAGGCCAAGGGCTCTGGATATGAACATTGGCAATTTTCCCTCTGAAAAACACCACACCCTCCCAGTATTTAATAGCAGTTTTGAGGAAGATATTGTCTCTCTAAAAGTAGCCAGGGTTCTCAGTGGTGGCATTTTTAGTCTGTGAGAAATCCTGATTCCTTCCGAATTTGAGGTTTCAGACGCCCAGTCGGAGGGCTAGGTCACTGGATAAGAACATGTTTCATTTTCCCTCTGAGAAAAACCACACCCTCATTGTTTCTTAATACCAGTTTGGAGGAAGACATTTTATATGCAATCGTAGCCAAGGTTCTAAGGGGTGGCATCTTTAGTCTGGGAGAAATCCTGATCCTTTCGGAATTTTAGTTGTCAGACGCCCAGTCTCAGGCCCATTGCCCTGGTCACGAACATAGGCCATTTTCCCGCGTAAAAACACCACACCCTCCCCGTTTCTTAATACCAGTTTGGGGAAGACATTTTATCTGCAATAGTAGCCAAGGATCTCAGTGGTGGCATTTTTAGTCTAGGAGAAATCCTGATTCCTTCGGAATTTCAGGTTTCAGACACCCAGTCTCAGGCCACGGGCCCTGGATATGAACACTGGCAATTTTCCCTCTGTAAAAACCACACCCACCCAGTTTCTTAATACCATCTAGGAGGAAGATACAGTCTCTCCTGAAGTAGCCAGGATTCTCTGTGGTGGCGTCTTTAGTCTAGGAGAAATCTTGATCAATTCGGAATTTTAGCTGTCAGACGCCCAGTCTCAGGCCCATTGCCCTGGACACGGACATTTGCCATTTTCTCTCTGAAAAAAACCACACCGTCCCAGTTTCTTAATAGCAGTTTGGAGGATGTAATTGTCTCTCCAAAAGTAGCCAGGATTCTAATTGGTGGCATTTTTAGTCTGGGAGAAATCCTGATTCCTCCGGAATTTGAGGTTTCAGACGCCCAGTCTGAGGCCAAAGTCCCTGGATAAGAACATGTGCCATTTTCCCTCTGAAAAAAACCACACCCTCCCAGTTTCTTAATACCAGTTTGGAGGAAGACATTTTATATGCCATCGTAGCCAAGGTTCTAAGGGGTGGCATCTTTAGTCTGGGAGAAATCCTGATCCTTTTGGAATTTTAGTTGTCAGACGCCCAGTCTCAGGCTCGTTGCCCTGGACACGAACGTAGGCCATTTTCCTGCTGAAAAACATGACACCCTCCCAGTTTCTTAATACCATCTAGGAGGAAGATACAGTCTCTCCAGAAGTAGCCAGGATTCCCAGTGGTGGCGTCATTAGTCTAGGAGAAATCTTGATCATTTCGGAATTTTAGCTGTCAGACGCCCAGTCTCAGGCCCATTGCCCTGGACACAAACATTTGCCATTTTGGCTCTGAAAAAACCACACACCCTCCCAGTTTCTTAATACAGTTTGGAGGAAATCATTGTCTCTCAAAAGTAGCCAGGATTCTAAGTGGTGGCATTTTTAGTCTGGGAGAAATCCTGATCCTTTTGGAATTTTAGTTGTCAGATGCCCAGTCTCAGGCCACTTGCCCTGGCTACAAACCTGGGCCATTTTCCATCTGAAAAAACCACACCCTCCCAGTTTCTTAATACCAGTTTGGAGGTAGTGTTGGTCTCTCCAAAAGTAGCCAGGCTTCTTACTGCTGGCATCTTTAGTGTGCGGAAAACATTAGGTTTTGAATTTTAGCAGGCCAAGTCCAGTCACAGGACCATGCCCCTGCATGCAAAGAAGGGCCTATTTCTCTGTGAAATAAAGATCACCTCACCACTATTGTAATATCCATTTAAAGGAGGCTTTTGGCACTCCGTGAAGGGCCAGAGTTCTCAGTGGTGCCGTTTTTAGTCTGGGAGAAATCCTGATTCCTTCGGAATTTTAGTTGTCAGACGCCCAGTCTCAGGCCAAGGGCTCTGGATATGAACATTGGCAATTTTCCCTCTGAAAAACACCACACCCTCCCAGTATTTAATAGCAGTTTTGAGGAAGATATTGTCTCTCTAAAAGTAGCCAGGGTTCTCAGTGGTGGCATTTTTAGTCTGTGAGAAATCCTGATTCCTTCCGAATTTGAGGTTTCAGACGCCCAGTCGGAGGGCTAGGTCACTGGATAAGAACATGTTTCATTTTCCCTCTGAAAAAAACCACACCCTCATTGTTTCTTAATACCAGTTTGGAGGAAGACATTTTATATGCAATCGTAGCCAAGGTTCTAAGGGGTGGCATCTTTAATCTGGGAGAAATCCTGATCCTTTCGGAATTTTAGTTGTCAGACGCCCAGTCTCAGGCCCATTGCCCTGGACACTAACATTTGCCATTTTGGCTCTGAAAAACACCACACCCTCCCCGTTTCTTAATACCAGTTTGGGGGAAGACATTTTATCTGCAATAGTAGCCAAGGATCTCAGTGGTGGCATTTTTAGACCTGGAGAAATCCTGATTCCTTCGGAATTTGAGGTTTCAGACACCCAGTCTCAGGCCACGGGCCCTGGATATGAACACTGGCAATTTTCCCTCTGTAAGAACCACACCCACCCAGTTTCTTAATACCATCTAGGAGGAAGATACAGTCTCTCCAGAAGTAGCCAGGGTTCTCTGTGGTGGCGTCTTTAGTCTAGGAGAAATCTTGATCAATTCGGAATTTTAGCTGTCAGACGCCCAGTCTCAGGCCCATTGCCCTGGACACGGACATTTGCCATTTTCTCTCTGAAAAAAACCACACCGTCCCAGTTTCTTAATAGCAGTTTGGAGGATGTCATTGTCTCTCCAAAAGTAGCCAGGATTCTAATTGGTGGCATTTTTAGTCTGGGAGAAATCCTGATTCCTCCGGAATTTGAGGTTTCAGACGCCCAGTCTGAGGCCAAAGTCCCTGGATAAGAACATGTGCCATTTTCCCTCTGAAAAAAACCACACCCTCCCAGTTTCTTAATACCAGTTTGGAGGAAGACATTTTATATGCCATCGTAGCTGGTTCTAAGGGGTGGCATCTTTAGTCTGGGAGAAATCCTGATCCTTTTGGAATTTTAGTTGTCAGACGCCGAGTCTCAGGCTCGTTGCCCTGGACACGAACGTAGGCCATATTCCTGCTGAAAAACATGACACCCTCCCAGTTTCTTAATACCATCTAGGAGGAAGATACAGTCTCTCCAGAAGTAGCCAGGGTTCTCTGTGGTGGCGTCTTTAGTCTAGGAGAAATCTTGATCATTTCGGAATTTTAGCTGTCAGACGCCCAGTCTCAGGCCCATTGCCCTGGACACGAACATTTGCCATTTTGGCTCTGAAAAAAAACCACACCCTCCCAGTTTCTTAATAGCAGTTTGGAGGAAATCATTGTCTCTCGAAAAGCTGCCAGGATTCTAAGTGGTGGCATTTTTAGTCTGGGAGAAATCCTGATCCTTTTGGAATTTTAGTTGTCAGATGCCCAGTCTCAGGCCACTTGCCCTGGCTACAAACCTGGGCCATTTTCCATCTGAAAAAAACCACACCCTCCCAGTTTCTTAATACCAGTTTGGAGGTAGTGTTGGTCTCTCCAAAAGTAGCCAGGCTTCTTACTGCTGGCATCTTTAGTGTGCGGGAAAACATTAGGTTTTGAATTTTAGCAGGCCGAAGTCCAGTCACAGGACCATGCCCCTGCATGCAAAGAAGGGCCTATTTCTCTGTGAAATAAAGATCACCTCACCACTATTGTAATATCCATTTAAAGGAGGCTTTGGCACTCCGTGAAGGGCCAGAGTTCTCAGTGGTGCCGTTTTAGTCTGGGAGAAATCCTGATTCCTTCGAATTTTAGTTGTCAGACGCCCAGTCTCAGGCCAAGGGCTCTGGATATGAACATTGGCAATTTTCCCTCTGAAAAACACCACACCCTCCCAGTATTTAATAGCAGTTTTGAGGAAGATATTGTCTCTCTAAAAGTAGCCAGGGTTCTCAGTGGTGGCATTTTTAGTCTGTGAGAAATCCTGATTCCTTCCGAATTTGAGGTTTCAGACGCCCAGTCGGAGGGCTAGGTCACTGGATAAGAACATGTTTCATTTTCCCTCTGAGAAAAACCACACCCTCATTGTTTCTTAACACCAGTTTGGAGGAAGACATTTTATATGCAATCGTAGCCAAGGTTCTAAGGGGTGGCATCTTTAATCTGGGAGAAATCCTGATCCTTTCGGAATTTTAGTTGTCAGACGCCCAGTCTCAGGCCCATTGCCCTGGACACTAACATTTGCCATTTTGGCTCTGAAAAAAAACCACACCCTCCCCGTTTCTTAATACCAGTTTGGGGAAGACATTTTATCTGCAATAGTAGCCAAGGATCTCAGTGGTGGCATTTTAGACCTGGAGAAATCCTGATTCCTTCGAATTTGAGGTTTCAGACACCCAGTCTCAGGCCACGGGCCCTGGATATGAACACTGGCAATTTTCCCTCTGTAAGAACCACACCCACCCAGTTTCTTAATACCATCTAGGAGGAAGATACAGTCTCTCCAGAAGTAGCCAGGGTTCTCTGTGGTGGCATCTTTAGTCTAGGAGAAATCTTGATCAATTCGGAATTTTAGCTGTCAGACCCCCAGTCTCAGGCCCATTGCCCTGGACACGGACATTTGCCATTTTCTCTCTGAAAAAAACCACACCGTCCCAGTTTCTTAATAGCAGTTTGGAGGATGTCATTGTCTCTCCAAAAGTAGCCAGGATTCTAATTGGTGGCATTTTTAGTCTGGGAGAAATCCTGATTCCTTCGGAATTTGAGGTTTCAGGCGCCCAGTATCAGGCCCATTGCCCTGGACATGAACATTTGCCATTTTGGCTCTGAAAAAAAACACACCCTCCCAGTTTCTTAATAGCAGTTTGGAGTAAGTCATTGTCTCTCCAAAAGTAGCCAGGATTCTATGTAGTGGCATTTTTAGTCTGGGAGAAATCCTGATCATTTCGAATTTTAACTCTCAGAAGGCGCCTGTCTCAGGCCCATTGCCCAAGACAGGAATATTTGCCATTTTGGCTCTGAAAAAAACCACACCCTCCCAGTTTCTTAATAGCAGTTTTGAGGAAGTCATTGTCTCTCCAAAAGTAGCCAGGATTCTATGTAGTGGCATCTTTAGTCTAGGAGAAATCTTGATCATTTCGGAATTTTAGCTGTCAGACGCCCAGTCTCAGGCCCACTGCCCGGGACACGGACATTTGCAATTTTCTCTCTGAAAAAACCACACCATCCCAGTTTCTTAATAGCAGTTTGGAGGAAGTCATTGTCTCTCCAGAAGTAGCCTGGATTCTAAGTGGTGGCATATTTAGTTTAGAGAAATCTTGATCATTTCGAATTTTAGCTGTCAGACGCCCAGTCTCAGGCCCATTGCCCTGGACACTAACATTTGCCATTTTGGCCTGAAAAAACCACACCCTCCCAGTTTCTTAATAGCAGTTTGGAGGAAGTCATTGTCTCTCGAAAAGCAGCCAGGATTCTAGGTGGTGGCATCTTTAGTCTGGGAGAAATCCTGATCCTTTTGAAATTTTAGTTGTCAGACGCCCAGTCTCAGGCCACTTGCCCTGGCTTCCAACATGGGCCATTTTCCATCTGAAAAACCACACCCTCCCAGTTTCTTAATACCAGTTTGGAGGTAGTGTTGGTCTCTCCAAAAGTAGGCAGGCTTCTAACTGCTGGCATCTTTAGTCTGCGAGTAAACATTAGGTTTGGAATTTTAGGAGGCCAAAGCCCAGTCTCAGGACCATGCCCTGCATGCAAAGAAGGGCCTATTTCTCTGTGAAATAAAGATCACCTCACCACTATTGTAATATCCATTTAAAGGAGGCTTTTGGCACTCCGTGAACGGCCAGGGTTCTCAGTGGTGCCGTTTTTAGTCTGGGAGAAATCCTGATTCCTTCGAATTTTAGTTGTCAGACGCCCAGTCTCAGGCCAAGGGCTCTGGATATGAACATTGGCAATTTTCCTCTGAAAAACACCACACCCTCCCAGTATTTAATAGCAGTTTTGAGGAAGATATTGTCTCTCTAAAAGTAGCCAGGGTTCTCAGTGGTGGCATTTTTAGTCTGTGAGAAATCCTGATTCCTTCCGAATTTGAGGTTTCAGACGCCCAGTCGGAGGGCTAGGTCACTGGATAAGAACATGTTTCATTTTCCCTCTGAGAAAAACCACACCCTCATTGTTTCTAATACCAGTTTGGAGGAAGACATTTTATATGCAATCGTAGCCAAGGTTCTAAGGGTGGCATCTTTAGTCTGGGAGAAATCCTGATCCTTTCGGAATTTTAGTTGTCAGACGCCCAGTCTCAGGCCCATTGCCCTGGTCACGAACATAGGCCATTTTCCCGCGTAAAACACCACACCCTCCCCGCTTCTTTAATACCAGTTTGGGGAAGACATTTTATCTGCAATAGTAGCCAAGGATATCAGTGGTGGCATTTTTAGTCTAGAGAAATCCTGATTCCTTCGGAATTTCAGGTTTCAGACACCCAGTCTCAGGCCACGGGCCCTGGATATGAACACTGGCAATTTT